>JASSUY010007210.1:0-72486 GCA_032466535.1 Forpus xanthops | reverse complement strand
GATCTAGAACTGTACACAATACTCCAAGTGAGGTCTCACGAGAGCAGAGTAGAGGGGCAGGATCACCTCCTTCTACCTGCTGGTCATGCTCCTTAAGATGCAGCCCAGGCTACAGTTTGCTTTCTGGGCTGCAAGTGCACACTGCTGGCTCATGGCCAGTTTCTCATCAACACCCCAAAGTTCTTCTCTGCAGGGCTGCTCTGAATCTCTTCTCTGCCCAACCTGTAGCTGTGCCTGGGATTGCCCCAACCCAGGTGTAGAACCTTGCACTTGGCTGGGTTGAACTTTATGAGGTTGAGGTTGGCATTGGCCACCTCACAAGTGTGTCAAGGTTCCTCTGGATGGCATTCCTTCCCTCCAGCGTACCAACCAAATCACACAACTTAGTATCATCAGCAAATTTGCTGAGGGCACACTCAATCTCACAGTCCATGTCACTGATGTTGAACAAGATTAGTCCCAGCACCAACCACTGAGGGACACCACTTGCTACCAGTCTCTTCCAGTTGGACATTGAGCCATTTACTGCAACCATCTGCATGTGGCCATCCAGCCAATTCCTTATCCTCTGCGTGGTCCATCCATCAAATTTAGGTCTCTCCAGTTTAGACAAAGATGCCATGCAGGACAGGGTAGAACACTTTGTACAAGTCCAAGTAGATGATGTCAACTGCTTTGCCGCTATCTATCAGCTCTGCAGCCCCATCATAGAAGGCCACCAAATTGGTCAGACAGGATTTCCCCTTAGTGAAGCCATGCTGGTTGTCACCAAGCACCTCGTTTTTTCATGTGCCCTAGCATGCCTTCCAGGAGAATCTGCTCCAAGACCCTGGCCAGCACAGAAGTGAGGCTGACTGGTTTGTAGTTCCCTGGGTCTTCCATTTTCCCCTTCTTGAAAATGAGGGTTATATTTCCCTTTTTCCAGTTGTTGGGAACTTCATCTGACTGCCATGATTTTTCAAATATGATGGACAGTGGCTTAGCAACTTCATTTGCCAACTCCTTCAGGACCCACAGATGGATTTCATCATGTCCCAGTATTTAGTATAATGAAATTATACTAAATAAATTTTATCAAACAATATACAGGCAAGAGTAATCTTTTACTGGTAAAACTCTCCATCTGCTTTAGCCACGCACTCTAGCTTCCTAATAAAGATTAGATTTTAAAAGAAGTTTATATAAATTTCAAATCAATAAATTACAGAAGAAAAAGTCTCAGATCTATGAGGCAAAGAACAGAGGATTGTGAATTCAGTGAGTAATGAGAGTGGCTGGCAGCTCTCAAGTATGATGTAATTATGGAAAAGCTCTGCAGCATATCCCTTTAATATATTAAGAAAATCAGTGTCATAGTTTCTTTCTTCACCACAGACTAAAATGCAGGAAGAGTCTGCATCGAAGAGAAATGAAGCATAATGACTATTGGATTATCCTGCAGAACGTTATCCAGGAAGGCAGACGCCTCCAAAATTAAACTACATGGATAAATAACAGATATTTAACAAAATTTCTGAATAAAATGTAGGATTATAAACTCAGTGACATATTCAGAATGCTCCCCAACAGATTTATAATTCCTTTAAATCCATTTTAAAGAAGTATTGCAATGTTCTCAGGCAGGAATATGCTGTTACTACCATCAATTCTATTTATATGATATACGCAGCATTTGTATTCTTTGATTTTCACCCTCATCTAAGGAATAGTTGAACTAAACAAATTCCATTTTCACTGATAAAATTCAGATCACAGCCTGTTTCTTACTTTTGCACTCACTTTCTAAGGACACCATCACTTAATACTTGCACACTAAACCACAGCAAGTTAGTTGAGAATTCATTAAAAGCATAGGTAAAAATGGATCTTGATTGAAGTCCATTCTCTTTCTGCAAATTAAAAAGATTAGTTTCCAGACACAAAGATTTTTCTGGAAAGTGTCCATGTTACCAATACATTAATTCACAGTCATGATGTTTTCAGCTGGTCAAACTACAATATCCACTTGCTGAGCAAAACTTACACATTGACACAGCCTGCAAAATAATCTCTGTGCATTGTTTGCCTTTTCAAAATATATGAATGCAGGTCTTTGTGCATTTAAATAAGTACACTCTGCAGCTATTTCTGAGGAGAACCAAATGTGGAAATATATTTCCCAGAGTAAGGAATCCATAAAGAGACTGAATTATCTAATCCTTTTTCAAGATGGGGAATTAAGCCATTCTTATAGCAATCTTTTATCTGCTGCTGGCTTCAAACCATTATCTCACAGGAGAAAAATTACAGTCTTTGTCAGTCTTTTCAGACTTAACACTCTCTCTTCCCCTGTGAACAGTTTTTTCCTAGGAATTGTGAAAGAGTTTTGTGTGTGTGTGTGCATGTGTGTCTTTAAGAGCTATATTAAACTGTTATTCAGAGCTGCAAATTATGACCAACAGGCTTCCTCAAGCTAATGATCTCCTGGCTTCCTCTCGATATCAGATTGCATCCAAAAGCAACTGCTATTGCTGATATACATCACAGTGTAGCACCAAAAAGCAAAAATCTCTAAACACTGCAGTAAAGCATCAGCTTGCAAAACACACATCAAAGAGTGCAAGGAAAAAGAATGGGGAAAGTTTTGGGAAAGCACTTGATTTTTTAAATTATTGAGAGGGTTAAATGTGTTTTGAAGGGGAAAAGATAAAAGAGATGCCTTGACAAAATCTACAAATGCAGGACAGGATGACACAGATGTTATTCTCTATTAAGTTGAGAGAGAGTACAATATTTTTCAGTACTAGATAAAGTAATATTAATTTCATTTTCAAATATGCTCCTACTGCTTCTCTTATTACAAATCAAGACCAGTACATTCAAAAGAACTGAAAAACCCTTTAATTCTATTCTTCTTAGAATTACCCAACAGCATTTTTAAACATTCACAAGTGTACAAACCCACTACTGTTGAACAATAGCTCTTAGAAAAGTTGTTCTGGTGACACATCATTAATTCACGGCATCATATACTGCATCATTCCTTTATAACCAAATCCAGACATTAATTCCCTGTCAGTGAATTTACAGTAAGGCTATCTTCAGATGAACTTGGTGCAATAAGTGTCACATTTCCAAAACCAGTCCTATCATGAAAACAATATGTTAGTGTGTACGTATAAGACGCAATTCACATGCAAATTTTATGTACCTAGTGCACGTTAAAAAGTGTAAGTCTATTAACATGCAAACACTTATCTTTCCTCAAACAAATAGCCTTCCATTTCTCTTACGCTGATTGATAATTACTTATGCGAAAGATAAGTCTACTCCACATGCGCAGCCTTTAAGGCAATTGAATAGCTGTTAAATCAAACTCAGAAGGAAAAGCTTCATCTCTGAAAATATTGCATAATTCAAGGACACAGACACACACTGTACCTTTTAAAGAGATATGTGTCATGTGAAAACACTGGGTTTTTTTTTGTAGCTTACATAGTTTTTCATAACAATGATTATCACAGTTCCACTGTGATATTTGTGGAACTTCTGATAGGTCTGAAAATACTACCTGGTGGATTTATCCAGAGAGAAATTCTGGTTAAAAAAAAGAGGAAAGAAAGAAGTCTGAACCTCCTGGGATGTCTGACCTTGATCTTCCCGCCTGAACACTTGATACAAATCTCCTTATATTGTTCCTTTCCCAAGATACAGTTAAGATTTTGAAAAGAGAGACCTTGGACAGTCTTTTTAAAGCACAATTCATTGAGAGTTTGCTATAAAACTAGGGTTTGGGATCAAATATGATAATATATTTTGCATTTCAGAGGTCGAACTTAAATCCATTAACTGAAAACAATCATTTGAAATCACACAGATGTTCTCTACTTTGCATACAGTAAGATGTTCAAAAGAAACACAAGTCAGTGAAAGAAAAGGCAAGCCAATGTGCTACTCTGAGGACTTAGCAAATCCGCGTATTAACTCTATCTTCTCTTTCTCTGATAAGCATTAGGATCAGTAAAAACGTTTTCTGATTTTTTTCCTTTAGTGGTCTCCTAATTTTTTGAAATAACAAGTAAGATACAAAGTGGTAAATCACTACAGAAAGGAAATAAAAGTGGTTTATTTTAGCTGTATTTAACACTAAAAAGCCAAGAGGATGGTAAAGACACTTCTGAGGTTATTTATGCATCAAAGCTGGATAAATTAATCACTGCCCAGCCAAAAAAAAACTACATGAATTATTTTTTGTACTAATTTCTTTTTTTTTGCCACAACTTTTTCTTGTGTTGTAATTCCTTTTCTACCTTATAGGAAGTTCTAAGCAGAAAAGGAAAAACATGGGTTTCCTCCACAGTTTTCCAAAGTGACAGGTGATTTCTTTAAAGTTATGATGTACTACTACACAGAGTTCAATTTGTTTGCTTGCCACTCTTAAAAGCAAAAAGATGCAAATAAAATACTCTGTTTAGGACAAAGTCTGTGAAGCTAGCACAAACAAACATGAAGAAAATTCAGTTCTTGAAACAAGTGATCCAATAAAATTAAGGTTACAAAAAAAGAAAATAAAGGAGAAAAAGAACAACAAAAGAAAGTGACATGAATCACTTTAGAATATTACTGTTCGTAGACTATTTCTAAGTAGCACCTAAAAATACACAGACAGAAAGTTAACGCGATATGCAAAGCTAACACGATATGCAAGATGGGAAAGGGAAAACAAAAACAAAGGTTTGTCAACATTTGAACATGAATGTCCTAACATTCTGTGCATGAACTCAATTTGGAGAATTTTTCCCCAAAAATTATTTCTGTACCAATCACTTCAGTTTGGAAACATTTTTGTCCCTTGGTACTTTGAAGTCATTTGTTCCCAAATTTCAGGAAAATTAACAAACCAGAAGTTTCTGCCAGAAATTGAGTCACTAAGCTGGCCTTACCACTACTGGGCAGACATACAAAAACCATTCTTCATGCAAATGCATGTACCAAACCACACGTATACCTGTATCCTTCCCCCAGTATTACCTCACAGTGTACAGAGTCAAACATGGGATTATATTCAGTATTTGACAGGTTATTCTTTCTGACATGTGTATATCATTGATTACTTAGAAATATAAATTGTATGACATGATATTATCCTGTGTTTCCTACCTTTCTGCTGCATGATTAGACAGAAATTAGCAGTTTCCTTTCAAAGATGACATGTTCCACATCGAAAAAGACTAAAATCTCTTATAAAGCCCACAAATAGCAAAATATAAATCTTATGGGGTTCTTTGCTACACTTCTGTGCAAAAGGCTGCACTCAATGCAAATCAAAACCCATTTAAATGTACAAAAGGACAAATTCATGCAAAATTCACCATGGAGAATAAAGCTAGGAAGGAAAAAGGGGTCACAAAACCAAAGTCAATAAAAGAAAAAAATGGAACTTAGTGGGGAGTATAAGAAAAGATATAGATGCAAGTCATCTGGATGCTCTGCACCGTCTGCTCTGACAATATACTCACTATGAATTTATTTACACAGATTTTTTGGGGAGTAGCAAGAAAGGAAAAAGAGGAATCAAAACTATGGTTTAGGTCTAAAGAGGAAACGTGATGTTGGGTTTTCCAAATAGATATATCATGTCACATCACGATTTTGATATCAGAAATTACAATTTATTCTCCCCAAATCCCCATTTCTAGTCATAGGCATTCCAGAATCCACCATTTGTAAGTTACTCTACACAAAATATTAAATTAGGAAGGAAGTTAAAGTCTATAAAGAAAAACCAGGATTTAAAGACATCCTTTGAAGTCACATGCACTCTAGTGCTCTACTCTTAACTCTGTTTGGAATAGACAGCTTTATATTCCCCAGTGATCAGGTTCTCTTCTTCCTATTTCCATTACCTCTTGTTTTATATTAGCACTGCAGTTAAAGGGCTGATTGTAGTTCATGTAAACCTATCTGAACCACCTTTAAATTAGCATCCATAAATGCTATCACTGAATAGTTTTGATAACTCATGTAGCAGCTAAGGTAATACTGCACAAGCAGAAATCTCCCTGCCAGATTTCAAGGTAGGCACAGCCTTTTATCATCTCACTCAGATACCACGTACTGTTGCATATGCGATAAGGGGAAAATAGTCCATGGAGTCTCAATGCCTTTTAGTCCTGCATGCATTTTCAAAGTACCACTGCCTTTAGAGTGACTCACACCAAAACAGCTCAGCCTAGGAAAAAGACTAGGAAAAAAATCGCAATCTGCTGAAAATGGAGCAGAAGGCTCTACACTGATGGCTTGGTCTAATTTTGCAGAATATAAACCTAGACCACTCAATAAAAACCACACAAAGGAGCAAACTCTACATCCTCTCATCTTACAGGATCTATGGCATCTTCCCTGGGATGTCAGAGGTTGCCTTTTTCTTCACCCTGCCTGAACAGACTGTCCCAATGTTGCAAGTTGCAGCATCAATTCCTTAACACCTTCTGCTCCCTGGTTACGGAGTTAGTCTGGGATTACATGTCTGGACAAGACAGGAGAACCCACCCCACTTCAAAAGACAAGTCAGCTTTCCCAATAGCTTGTGTGCAGGGAACACAATGACAATGAGAGCGGACTTGTCATAAAGAATAAGGAAGGGATGTAGTGCACAGCTGGAGCTGAGAAAGCTCAGTAGGCTTCCTTCCTCTCCTTGAGCAAATCTTCCAGGAGCCCATCATCTTTAATTCCTTTTAAAATGTAGTCTTTTCTCAGTACTTATGAACTTCCTCACAGGAGTAATTAATTTAATTAATACTTGTCGTTGTTCAAAGTTTCTTTAATGCTTTCTGCAGATTGTACACACAGTAACACAGCTTCTTTAAGAGCAGGGTTCTTCTCTACAGTCATCAGCTTTTCTGCTTCAGATAGTTAAATGAGATCCCCTTGCCAAGCTTCAGACACCATTTTCTGCATAGCTCATTATCAAATTTTCCACCAAATGCTTTTTAATGACCTCAACTCTCATCAGTATTGTTATAGCTTTGTGATACTCATATGAAGCATTTCCATACAAACTCTTACTCTGTAAAAATTTAAAGTGGTTGAAGATAGATTAACAACAGAGAATTCCCTGACCAAACATTTAATTCCTATTCTTTTTTAGAAATATATATCATGGCCAGTTCAGACAACAGTTCTATTCTTTCCTCCATAATTCTGCAATTTATGACAAATTATAGCTGGTTCATTCAATTCTCTCATCTCCTCTCCCACATTTGCATGGTCCTCAAGGCTCCATGACATTAAAATCTGCTTAAAGTCCAGTGGTATATTTCACAGAAGCTACAATTGATTCTTAAATTTCAGTTAGTATCATGCAGTTTATATGACTGTGTTCAGGTTCACAACAAAATGGTGTAGACAAGGGTGTAGAAAATCAGATTTACTAAAATATTGACAAAACTTCAGATGGTTATAGAAAAGTTAACTGGCCTTAGTAAATAAGCAAGCAAACTTGATTGTTTGGAGGACAAGGAAACAAGACATCTTAAAGGAGTCAGACATACAGATGATGAACAGGGCAACGATGAAGATTTCACAGGCAACACAAAATTACATGAGAATTTTTGAGTGTTTTTTCAAACTAAGTTTTCAGAGAGCATCTGTAAATGGTAGCATGCACAAAGCATCTCATTTATTGTACATTATCAGCTCAAGCACACAAGTTAATACACTTCAACTGTACTCCATGTCCCAATGGTGACAGATAGAAAAGCCACATTTACTTTTTTAATGTACAAATGTGCTTTGTTTATATGTATATATTTAATTTCTCTAATAAGTTAAAAGTCTTTAGGACATTGTGGTTTTGCTCTGGCTTACCTTAAAATATTAACTACAATATTGCATATCAAACCTGCATTTGTATGCAACTAGTGCCCCTTCCCAACATTCTTGTTCAGAAGCCTTCAAGCTTGTGGCACAGTATGTTTTCTATAATCCCATTTCTTTTTTAATCACATGCAACCCCTTTTTTGTATTCTATTGATGTTAAGAAGAATGAATGCAGCCCTTGCACTATTAAAAACAAAAAGCTTCTTACTTCCAGGAATGCATTGGCAAGACTCCACAAGAACAAGATTTAACTTTTGAGCATGGCAGTGGGCATACAAGGCTAATGGGTGGTCCTTACCCCCCTTCCAAAAACAAAAAAGGAAAAAGAAAACCCTCTAAAATTCATTCAATAGTACATTAATACTATCTTAAACCTTATATCTGATTATATTCTTGCAAAATTCTTGATGCTCAACTCATAATACGTAAGAAAATATGGAAGTATTGTTTGGCTTAAACAAATATTCATTTAGATCTTTATTTAATCCATATGAATTTGCTTATGTGTGAGAGTGTCTTGCAATTCATCGGCCAAACCTGAAGTTCATTTGTGTTGCCTGTATGTGAGGAAGGATTCACAGAATCGTGTTATAAAATGAATCACTCTATAATTTAAGTCAGACTACAGATGAAGAAGGAATTTCTATTATAATAATTTTGCTCAAAAGATCAAAATCCAGATCAGTTATACTAGAAGTGTTTCTTGCTAATTTTTCAGACTAAATAGCAAAAAGCAAAACTTCCAAATACAGGGGGGTTTGTAGCCTTTTTTCTGTATCTATAAACCTTGTTTTGTTCCACCTTGTGAATGATGTCACCCCTTTATTTAGATGACTTGATATGCTGCTAAACTTGCACTGTAGTCCAAGAGCAGCTATGGGAATAACATTGTTCTGTAGCTACTCTCCCATTTCAAAAACCTCTTAAAGCTGTTATCCATCTGCATTTCGCTCATTGTGTGTGACACATCTACACAGAAAACAGTAAGCTCTCTGTTTCCTACAGCTATATTCCAGTCTACAACCCAATTTACACTCAAGGAGAATAAACCCCTCTTTTTATTTCCCTTTCTCTGTTTTTTAAAGGTTGTTTGGGGGGAGATTTTTAATGATTTTTTTCTTTTTTTTTAAATCATAAGCTGTAATGATCAACTTGGTATGTAATGATCAGCTTGAAAGAACTCCCCATCTCTAGCTCCTAAATATCTCAGTGGAAAACTGTACCTTTTATTAAAATTACTGACCGGAGTTGACCTCTGCTACTTGAAGATTGGTAAAATTATCAGCATTGAAGATACCACTTTCTAAGGAAAAAAAAATACATTAAAAGTTTTAGCTTTGTTTGAGAGACCGAAGGCAAGGGAGAACATTTTGACAAATGCAGCGCCTCAACAGCATTGCAGGTTTCCCTTGCAGCATGAACTGTATTTACTTTGCCTTGTAACAAAATAGATTTTTGTCTTGAACTATAGTTACTCACATTTGGCATTCTCTTTTAAGATCTTCTGACGATGTGTTAAAACGCTGTGTCAGAAATAGAATGGGGGAGTTCAAAGAGAAGAACTATTTCTGTGCAGAGTAACAGCCTAGTGACAGTAAGAGAAAAATACTTACACAGGACATATAACACTAGCTTGAAGTAAGTGCCAGTTACTAGCAAAAGAATAAGGCCATACTGACAGAGACAGAAGGAATCAGAAGCTGCTAGTAGTATCCTCCTATTACTATATTCTAGAATTTGGGTCCTGATTTTCTCATACAGAAAAGAGAACTACAAAGGGAAGGAGTAAATTGGAGCTAAACTAAGTCCAATGAAAAATAACTCAGCATGAGGAAAACAGCTGGTTTAGTCCATTCTTTTCACAAGTAACTGTACTTCCGTATTTAGCCCATTTGCAGGAAGCTATAGAAGCCGTTGAAGAGATGTACTGCTGTACTGTACCCTACTGCAGGTGCTCTCAGTGGGCATACAGAATTAAACTGTCACTCCTCTAAAGCTTCAGCAACCTACACACAGTCACAGACCTGTTCTTTCTAATTCTCAAATAAGCGAGCCCAAATGGTTTAGGGCAAGAAAATGTAATCCTAGTAGCAGGAGGTTCTAAAACTTACACCCAGTTTTAATGAAGAAGTAGTTTAGAACTTCAGTAAAAATAATGCTCCTTTCCAAGTGAGACCCCAAAAAATTAAGTCAAACTAAACTAAGGCTAGTACTGAGGAACTCATTCAATTGTTTAAATAAATACCTCTCAGAAGAGCCCCAATATAGCCAAGGAAATAAGAAACATTCTGGATGAGCTATCACAGAAGGTAAATTAACTGGAGAGCAATCAGAGCAGAACATTAAAAACAAACAAAATAGCAAGGTGAAAGAACTTGATTATGGAAGAATAAAATTAAACCTTTTGTCTGAACCAAGAAGCATGTATCATAACATTTGGAACTCTGCCAATCAAATTTCAAGTGAAAGCCATCTTCCTACAGACAGCCAAAATACCTTCAGCAAACCTGATTTGGTAATCTGATTTGACAAGCACTATTATCTACAGAACACCCACTGCCATTAATAGCCCCATTCATTTCAAATCCCTTTTATAGAACAAAAAAATTGTATAAAATTAAGAGGAAAGACACCTGTTTAATTATTAACAAAAGTATGCATAATCATAGAATCAGCTATGTTGGAAAAGATCATCAAATCTAACCATTATCCCAGGACTGCCAAGGCCACCACTAAACCATATCACTGAGGGCCTCATTTATGTGGTTTTTGAACATTTCCAGGGATGGTGATTCCACTACTTCCCTAGGAAGACTGTTTCAATACCTGATTACCTTCTCTGTGAAGAAATTCTTCTAATATTCAGTCTAATAACAATCAATAACAACATAGAATCACAGAATCATAGAATAGTTAGGGTTGGAAAGGACCTTAAGATCATTTAGTTCAAACCCCCCTGCCATCGGCAGAGACACCTCCCACTAAACCATGTCAGTAAAGGCTATGTCCAACCCAGCCCTGAATACCACCAGCGATGGAGCATTCATAACTTCCCTGGGCAACCCATTCCAGTGCCTCACCACCCTTACAGTAGAAAACTTCTTCCTTATATCCAGTCTAAACTTCCCCTGTTTAAGTTTAAACCCATTACCCGTTGTGCTATCACTACAGTCCCTAATGAAGAGTCCATTCCCAACATCCCTATAGGCCCCCTTTATATACTGGAAGGCTGCTATGAGGTCTCCATGCAGCCTTCTCTTCACCAGGCTGAACAGACCCAACTTTCTCAGCCTATCTTCATATGGAAGGTGCTCCAGTCCCCTGATCATCCTCGTGGCCCTCCTCTGCACTTGTTCCATCAGTTCCATGTCATTTTTATGTTGAGGACACCAGAAATGCACACAATACTGCAAGTGGGGTCTCATGAGAGCAAAGGGGCAGGATCACCTCTCTCAACCTGCTGGTCACACTGCTTTTGATGCAGCCCAGGATACAGTCGGCTTTCTGGGTTGCAAGAGCACACTGCCAGCTCATGTTCATTTTCTCATCAACCAACGCCTCCAAGTCCTTCTCCACAGGGTTGCTCTGAATCTCTTCTCTGTCCAACCTGTAGCTGTGCCTGGGATTGCTCCCACCCAGGTGTATAACCTTGCACTTGTCATGGTTAAACTTCATGAGGTTGGCATCAGCCCATGTCACAAGCGCTTCAAGGCCCCTCTGGATGGCATTCCTTCCCTCCAACGTACCAACCAAACCACACAGATTGGTGTCATCGGCAAACTTGCTGAGGGCGCACTCAATCCCACTGTCTATGTCACTTGACAAAGATGTTGAACAAGACCGGTCCCAATACCGATCCCTGAGGGACACCACTTGTTACTGGTCTCCAGCTGAACACTGAGTGATTGAGCACAACTCTTTGCGTGTGGCCATCCAGCCAGTTCTTTTTCCACCGAGTGATCCATCTATCAAATTGATGTCTCTCCAATTTAGAGACAAAGATGCCATGCAGGACAGTGTCAAACGCTTTCCACAAGTCCAGATCGATGATGTCAACTGCTCTATCCCTGTCCAGCAGTTCAGAGCCACATCATAGAAGGCCAGCAAATTGGGCAGGCAGGATACTTATACTAGTTTCTTTTTCAATTGTGTTCAAATGTGCCTCCAATCAAATTCTCTAGTATTAATACATAAAAAATGCAGTGCATAGTGCTACTTAGAAAATATAAAAGCATAAAAGTAGCAGTCCACATACAGTATACATAAATATACAGTGCATAATGCTACTTAGAAAATGTAAAATCATAAAAGTATCACTTCTAAAACAAATATACTAATAGGTTTTGTATTATGACCATATAAATATTAGGCTTTGTTATAGGAATACAGATAAATGCCAACACTTACGAATTTTCACAGAAATGACCCTAATACTCAAGCTGTGATCTTATACCCCAGGAATTTCAATGGCTGTATCACTGAGTAACAGAAAATTGAATTGTTATTGGATCCAAACAGGAATAAAAACTATATTCGAGTCCTTGAAGCCACTTATTTCATGCAACTCTCCCTATCCATTACTTCAGCTGCTGCAGGAAGGCATCTGACAAACCCACCGAGGAGACATCTATCAGAGAGGAAACTGCACTAATAACTGTGGAAAGGTGTCCTCAGACTCAGTAAGAAGGAAGGAATGCTCCAGAAAAGTAGGCAAACCTTCATCATCTTGAAGAACAAATGCTAGTTTTCTCACTACTGAACCCAGCAGTGATACCCATTTCTCTCCTTTGACTTTCCTTGCCACCAATGAGATAGTATATTTTTTTAATTCCTCCAAAGTTTAAAGAAACTGTTAAACAGCAGTAAAAGTGAAAAGAAGCACAGTCAAGCAGGTATCATGCGATTCCTCACCAACTTTATTACACAGGGTAGGGAATGAATGTATACAGGTGAAATAAACCATTGCTTTGCATTCTCTGATCAATGACAAAAGGGGATTTAATGAGCTCTTTCTCTCACAACTCATATTTTAGGCTGCAGAGTAAACAGTATAGCCAGTTAAAGGAAATAACAATAACCAAGGTTGCTAGGTTTGGCTCTAGATCTGAGCCGTTTGTTCCCTGCTGTGCAGGACTGACAGAATATATGGTGTCTTGGCACCTGCTGTTAGCGGCTACTTTAGGGAATTTAAAATTTAATTAACCTTCATAGTAATCCATACAGGATTTTCTGTAAATTCAAAAAGACCATGTAGAAAACATTTCTTTTTTCCTTACCTTTCTACTTGTTAACCCATGGACAACTGATAACAGTTGAAAAAAAAAAAAAAAACGAGGTGCCACACTTTAATGTAGATAGTTGTTTGGAAATATTTTACAACATTTTACAAGCAATTTGTTTCCAGGGAATTGGAAAGAATCCCGCGACTAGCATGTCTGGTCTTTAATTTAAAGTATAAGGCCACACTGTGGACAGCAAAACTCTCCAGAATTACATGGCCATCCAGCCACTGCTACTCTGACAGCACTATGAACTGAAGTTCTTTGAGGCTTCACAACCCTGCAAAAGAGGTGCTATTGCACGAGTGACTCAGTATGCTTGTAGTTATGCTTCCAGAGCATCAAAAAAAGTTTTGAAGCCCCTCTTCCTTATAAGTGTCTTTTTAAAAGCAGTAATTTACAAGCAAAATGGGAAAGAAGTAGAAATGTAGGGTGGCATATGGCCAAACTTTTGACTTAATTTCACCACAGGTTGCTCTTTATTTACAAGCCGCTAATCCCCTCTCAAACTACACAATAGAGCAGCCATTGGCAAAGGCAGGCAGATAAAATTGGCATGCCTCTGTATTGTTCTTGCTAATCTGAACCATTAACAGAAGGGTGAGAAGGCTAGTTTTGTCATTTAAACAGGCTTAAACCCTTTCCCCAAATGAGCTTTTGTCTACATAGAAGAATGCATCTAGGAAATTTAAGGGGTTTCTGTTAGTGTTGCATTCTCAAGTTGACTTGGCTACCAGAATACCAACCTGTTTATTTGTCCCACATACTGTAAATGCAAGAATTATGTCCAGCTGTCAAAACCAAAAACGGGTTCAACCCGATTAAATTATTTCTCAGAGGTGAAACAGGATGAGATTATAAAGCGCTAAGAAGCAACTATCTGAAATCCTGAACTGCACCTGTGCAACCAAATCTCCATTTATACAGGTGCTTTTCAAATTGGATTTGAACCATTAAATTCCCCAATTCATCCCCTGCAAAACCACAGAAGCTCAAATAACTAATGAAATTCAGAGACAGAAAGGCTTAAAATAGTTTCAAGCTGTGAAGTAAGGCCTAAGACTAACTATGTTCTTTGATTCATTGTTGATGTGACATATCAAGCATAAACATTAGTTGCACAACTCAAATGCTAGAGATCATAGGGTAGCCAGTAGCTAAGTAATTATTTTTTCTTTAGCCCAGAAGAGGTCATCACCTGGCCCATACATTCAATACATAGCTGAAAACCTGGGGAAAAGAATGCATTGGTTAACATGATCTGGTTTTGGTTTGCTTTTTACCTGGCACATCTTGCGCAGATATTCAATGTGACCTTTGCCTGAGGCTCAGCTGTATAAGCACTTCGAGTTTGATTGAATTTGCTCCCAGAAGACATCACACTTGTAACTCCTTCCATTCTTAGATCATCAAGATCCTCTGAAACAAGATAGAATGACTGGATGAACATACAATTATGTTTTGTAGCAATAAAGGTGCTTCACCTGTAGAATTACTGAGAACAACTCAAAAATCAGGAATGAAACACAGTTACTTGTATAATAACAGGAAACGGCATTTAAGAGGATTTTTATTTTTATATACATTTACCATCTTACAAGGGGTTCCTTGTGAAATATTCACTGTTATTTCCACTTCAAACAGTGCTGTGCATTTTTTTCAATTGTTATTTCTCTGATCTATTTATAAAACAACTTGTCAACAAAGATGCTGTTCAGTAGCTCCATTTGATGTAGGGCATATCGAAGGCATATCAAACAGAAAAAAATCACCTTTTTTGAGTGTATGCTCCTCCTCTGATTTTTGTCATTATCCATTCACTTAGGAATGAAAAATATTGGTAAAATAAAAGTGCTCTCACACCCAGAGAATGTAAAATGGATATACACATCATATTGAAAGAAACCATAAGATGCATACTTATACACACCATATTGCTGTAACATTTGGGCAACTCAATACTAACTGGATTTTCTGCTATTTTGAAATTATTCTCATTTTGCAGGAAGACAGCTCAGGCTCTCAGATTTTTCTGTCCAAGATGACACTGAAATAGTGTAGCTCAGTTAGACTGTTACCTGGATAATGGATACACATGCATTTTCATATATTTATGTTTACAAAAGAAACCTGATGGTAAAGGACCTGAGTGGAGCAGAAAGTGCAAAATGGCAGATGGGGAGAAGTCACAGAGAATTTACAGATTAGAAGAGACAACGTTCAATTACAACTTAAAATACACAAGTAGTCATTACAGATACATAGTGGAATACTAGGCTTATTTCATACACAAAAGAGTGAGATGCAAGTCCCTGAATAATTATCCGAAATATTTCTGGTTGTCCTTTATATAGTTCATAGGCACTACTTTATTGCTGTGCTTCAAATTCCAGATAGTATGGTCAGACTGCCAGCATTACGTCATGTTAACAACACTTTCTGGGAATGTCTACCCATTTTACTAAACAACATTCAGGAACAGCAAGGTTACACTTGAATTCAAATGATTTTTTTTTGTAACTAAAGTCCTCAAACTAGATTTTCTTATCAGTTATGTTTTATTTTACCACTTAAAGAAACTCTACTGCCTTCTAAAATTCGTTTTCTCGGTGATATTGACAGTTCTTCTGAAGTTTCTGGCATCAATCTACACCATTTCCACACCTTTCTGTTCAAATTTAATCTATGGTTAATGTACAAAGTAATTCAAAGGACTTGGAAGGTTGCATAATAAAGAATTATGAAATTAATCATCTATGAGTCATTTCAGAAAAGGTATTACATA
Source organism: Forpus xanthops (assembly GCA_032466535.1). Taxonomy (NCBI): domain Eukaryota; kingdom Metazoa; phylum Chordata; class Aves; order Psittaciformes; family Psittacidae; genus Forpus; species Forpus xanthops. Next base: position 56,562 of record JASSUY010007210.1, on the reverse strand, counting down.
TTCAGCACACATTATGCATTAAAATAAATACAATTTAATTGTGCTTTAAAGAGGTGTGAAAAGTTCCATATTTCTTAACAGATGTAAACCACTGGGTGGATTACAGTTTAAATGGAATTGAAGCATATGCCTCAGGGTTTTTTTTTTTTTTTTTTTTCCTTAAACAGATGTGATTTCCTTAAATGAGGTTTTCAACAGTTCTCTGTTTGATTAACTTTTGGCTCTTGGATGACTATGACTGTTTTATTGGAGCAATGACATAGGCTGCCTTCTATCACAGCTTTTATATTTGTATATCAAAAACATGCCCTTCTAAAATTTTTAGTCAATATTTTTCTCTCAAGCGAAAACAAAGTGAAACTTTTGCAAGAAGCTTGTATGTCAGAGGTCGTAGCTAACAGACAAATAGACAGAATATTATGCAGTATTGATTTATTCTCACATACTGTTAGACCAGTAACACTGAAGTTCATGCAAAAATGCAGATTTAAAACCCCCCAAACTACATCATATAAAATTGTTAATTTTTTTTTCCCAAGGAATTTCAATGATCACATTCCGCATTGGATGTAATTTGTCCATGGCAAGCTACAAAAAACTGTAAATATTCCAGACAGACAGAGAAGTATAACCCTATAACCAAACCTAAAGAATAACTGCTGCATTTGATTTAATTTTCATTACTGCACTTCTTCCTCTGCACAGAATGATTTCAGTCCCTTCTGGATGCTGAAATTTACAGTGCAGGTACTGCACTTCCTCATCACAAAAGTTGGGTTTTGAGAATCTGCCTTGTTCCCAATACCCATACCTGTGGATGGGAGTTTCTGAGTTGTGATCAAGTTTATATGTCATCTGTTAATCTTCCTGATTGAACCACATTCACTACCGAAGACCCTTAAGTAAATAAACCCAACAATAAATCATAAAGTAATTTAGGAGCTAAAGTCATTGTGTGTGCATATTGTTCAACAATTGATGCATAATTTGCAGAAGAGTATTTATTTATAAATAAAGATGTTATTAAAATAGATACAAAGAATGAGTGCAATAATGCATTTTAACAATCAAAAACATAAAATAAAATAAAGGTTTCCAAAGGTTCAGATGGTTCTATGTAAAATCAGAAAAAAATCACTTTTAGCAAAAAAGGATTTCAAGAGAAGTCAATTCAGTTACAGGGTCTGAAACACTGGATCTTTTCATTTCAATTATTTGCTAGACTAATTAGTGATGATACAGCTGAACAGTTCAGTGATTTTATTGAGCAGCAATGAGGTAATTCACTGAAAAGAGAAAGAAAAGGCAAGCTGAGGTCAGCTTAAGCGACAGATGACAATAATACTGTGAAACTTCTAAAATCCTTAGAAATTGTTACCGCTCTTTGTAGAATGATAGGCTGGAAGCTCACTTAAATGCAACAATCTCACTTGTGCTAATAAAAGTTTGTTATTTTAATGCTTCACTGTGCACTATATTTCTTTGATTTAAGCTTAATTCTCTGTTCTTCCCTACATGAATAAGGTGTGTGAAGACCCTACCTTGGTCCTAATGTAATTTCCATTAAGTATGTTTTGTGTAATAAAAAAACCTACCTACTTACAAAAAAAACCCAACCTTCAATTTTTTTCAAATCAGCAATTCCCCAAAATAAATTCACACAGCTGCAATCTTCATGCATTGCCATAACAACAATACACAAAAATATTTAAAAATGAGATAAAGATCACAAGTGTAGCATACTGTAGCACAGAACCAGATGTTTTCTGTATTAATGATAATGCTGCACTAAGCTAAATTCTTTGTGATTTTTTTAACAGACAATTTTCATCAAAAAGGAAAGGGAAAAAGGTATCTATTTCAGCTAAACAAAAACATAGCCCATTAACAAGATAATATTTATAAATAGGATGTTAGTAATTATTTACTTCCTTTCTTTTTGGGGTAGAGGGATTAGGGAAAGGGAAAGGGGAACTAATGGCAAGAGTTCTAGAAGCTGTGCAAGATTGTTTAATGTCTTGGGTTGACAGCCTGTGGAATAATCTTATAAACATCTCCTACAGGACTCACACACACCATTCACTTTAAGGATAGAGGTCTTCTTATGCAAAACACTTACTAAATGCAGTGAAAATGCAGTTGCACAGAAGGCTGAAGTAATCAGGTTGTGTGCTACATTGTTTGTTATGATCCAGTCACTTTTGCCTCCTTCCTCCATGATAAAACATGAAGCAACATCCTAGAAGTAATTTCAGAAGATAGCAAAGCTGGAAAAAGTACTGGTTCATCTTTAGAGAGTGTATGACAGCTCAGAGTTTGTTCAGTCTAATGCTAAGAAAAGCAATAAATGTTTTCACATGAGAGAAAAAATTCAGACAATGAATTCTGACCTATGTTCTTGCAGGCAACCAGTCAATTCTGATGCACCAGTAAAATAATGCCTTTTTCTTTGAAGCCATCAATTTCTTAAGGCAGTATTTTTGCATCATGATAGACATTGATACAGATATTGATGTATTCCATATACACAGCATTGATTTCTCAGGGATTGTTGAGTGAAGCACAGATTCCAAATACATTCAACTGTTCTCATTAAAAAGAAAATAAGATGACCCCAAAACCCCAAACAGACAAAAAACACGCCGCCCTTCCTCCCCTCCCAAAAAAAAACAAAGCACAAGAAAACCTTATTGCTAATAACAGTTCTGTTTGAATTCCATGAATTCACCCTGCTTTATGTGTCATACTGCTTTCTTTTTTTATGTTAATAAATCCTTTCCATTTCAGGTAAATTTTCTTACCAGTATCAAGACAGCCCAATAAACCCCCCACATTAATTGTAAAAGAACTGTTGGAAAAAGCAGGAATTAAACTTCCAGACAAAAAACAATTTATCTACAACACCTGATGCTCCACTCCCCAAAATTATGCTTAATCATTTACTTCAAAAGAAACAAAACTGGAGTTATCTTCTGGAATACACTAGCTGTGGGACATCTCACTTTGTTCCCTTTTATTCGCCTGACTTCAACATCATCAACAGGCAGTGCTGTTAGCCTGATACATATTTTATCATATGTCTTCCTATCAACATCTTCAAATAATGGCATCTGGACCGGTTCAGACGCATACCATAGACTGTTGATGCAAATACCATCCAAAATAAATCCATCAAGAGACTTTCATTCCTTAGAGCAATTTTAGATATCTGGACCCAATACTTTATAAGCATCTCAAGTTGAAAGTAAATTCCCTAAATATTTATGCTTTTAGTGATGAATGTATGCAAAACCAATCGAAATGTGATGCTGCATAGTCTTTGAGTTTGCAAGTCCACTTCTACCTGCGTCATTCGTCAGAGCAAATCTAGCAGAATCCCATCCTGCAGCCAAAAAACACAAAGCAACCTGAGATTACAGAAAGCAGGCTTGTTTGAAGGTACTGAAATATACCATGAAACACTGTTTGGAGTTTTCACTTTTAATCAGCAAGAGAGACAGTAATATGTCTTCAGTTCCTCCATATTCTTATTTTAAGCTGGGACTGGAATTCACACACAAACTATCCTTTTGTAATGAAGTTGTTCTAGTTTCATTTGAACACACTTTAGAATCTTGGATAACTATGCTAGGCACTGGCCCACAAGGCTCCTGCTTATTCTCCCTTTTTCCACTAGGTGGAATATTTATCACATAAAACAAATTACTTGCAGGCAAGACTGATGTACCAGACATATGGGATTAAGAGTCTCACTTAAGATAGAGTGTTTGGACTTCAGAGCCTTTTTCCAAATCAGACAGTCGAGGTTTATAAAGCAAGTCCTGGATATCCTAACTGCCCAAAGCACTGACTGAATGCAATACTGAATTCTTATTTTATTTAAATGAGAAAACCCATTACCACAGTTGAAAACAGCTGGCATCAATGCCCTCTTATTATTCCGTACTGGTAAACCCAGGCCAAATGATATCACCAAATAGAATCCTGCCACCATAGAATGGTTTTTGTTGGAAATGACCTTAAAGACCAAATAGTTCCAACTGCCTGCCATGGGTAGGGACTAGGTTACTCAAAGCCCTATCCAACAGGGCCTTGAACACTGCCAGGGATAGGGCAGCTGCAGCTTCTCTGGGCAACCTGTGCCAGTGTCTCACCACCCTCACAGTAAAGAACTTTTTCCTTATACCTAGTCTAAAACTACCCTCTTTCAGTTTACAGTCATTACTACATACTGTTACTACATAACTACACCCTCTGAGTACATAACCACTGTTGCTCCACACCAACAGCCATTTCAAACCTTTCAACTAGGCAGTTTCATTCAGCACTAAAGAGTTATTTCAAACACTTCATTTTTACAATAACACGAATCTACTATTGATTGGAGTACATCAATTACAGCTACATTTCTAATAAAATAACATTTAGAGTATTTCACTTGTTACATCACATTCTATAATGCCTTACTACAACTGCCACAACTGTACAAAAGGACTTGCACTATAATAGTAATACAGAACCACAAGAAGGCCATAATGAGAAAATCCACAAAACAACCATAAATTCTGGACTTCAGAAGGCAAAAGGAATGCCTTTTAATATTTTTCCTTGGCAAGCTTTTTCTTTTTTTGCACTTCAACTTTAAGTAAAATAGCTTTTAGAATTAAAAGCAATTTTGGATCAATATTTCTAATCAGCACTAATTCTGATGTTGTTTACTTCTGCAATCACTACATTTAATGGCATATCAATGCAGACCTTGGTCCAACTCCGCATTCTAAAGAAAACAACCAGAAGATTTGTCATAATAATAGAAAAAGCCTTAGGTCAGCCAGCTTTTTTTTTCAATCATATCAAAAATATCAAAGCATTAGAAAGGAATGCATATTTAAAACATTTCATTTTGGTTTTAATTTCAGTTTGGATTTTTATTTTCTATCAAAAAGGAACCAGCCATAATATCTTTCAAGTGTATTTGGTTAATGCAGTACAGATGTTCCTTAAAATGTACGTCCATATATTCAACATTAGTGTTATGTTTTTCTTTATTAAATCTAGTTCAAATTAAACTGATAATTTTCATGCTGCATTTTATGAAGTTTTATAAGAATAAGCTAAGATGAATAATAATTTATAAATTCAGTGGTACACCTTACTAAACATAAAGCAACTGAATTTCAGAGAAGATATTAAATTGTTCAGCTTTGTATGAATTTGCACTGGGGGCCACATTCATATTTCTTTGCATCCACCTAATTTACTCTACCAGCCCTTTAGCAAGTTTAAGCTTGTCAAGAGGCCAATGGAAATTCATATACTTTTTATTGAAATGAAAGTTGAGGCAAAGCATAAAAATTACAAATAATCTTATGCCGAACATTTCCAGTAACACTGAACTGCCAATAGCTTTCTTTTGAAATATTATTATTACAAGCATTTCTGGAATGCCAGTTACTACAGCATCTGTATACCCTATTCTGTAAACCTATCTAGATCAAGGATTCCTGCAGTGGAAATATCTCTCTTTCCCCAACTTTTTATTTTTTCTTTTTTTTTTTAATTATCAAATTTAAAAGGTAGTCAAACACCTTACTGTCCTTTAGAGTATGATCTTCATGAAAAGAAAAACACACTAATTTAGACGCAAAATGCTTGCAGAGCCGAAATTTTCTACTAATAAACTAACGTATCTTTCATTGAAAAAAAAAATAAAATGCTTTTCAGTCAAGCACTATACCCAAATGTACCCGGCTGCAGCCCAAGTTGTGTTAGCAAAGTTCTAGTTAATTTAGGGACTCATATATGTATGAAGGCAGACTGGACAATCTCTAAACTCTGTGCGCACAGCCACATTTAGCAAAGGATGCTTAGCATGTTGTATGCAAATGTTCATCGTAAGCTCTAAGTACAACTAGACTGAGATAGAAACATATCAGTAAATCTAGGATAATCACAAAAAACTCTTAGATAATATAGCTGGTGGAAGCAAACTGTGGATCTTTGCTATTGCCCTTCGAACTTCTGCCTAGTTGCAAAGGGACAATTGCCTTCCTTGTCATGTCACCTCTGCTAACTGCAAATCAAAGATAAGACGGCATCCAACAACTGAAGCTCTGCCATTTCTTCCATCCCACTACCAGCTTTCACCTACTCTTCTCTGCTCTGAGACAAGATCATCTGTTTTGTATCACTATCACTATTTTGGCTAGACACTGGGACATCTGGAAGACTGCACTGTCTACACTTAGAGCAGCAGACACTGAGCTGGATACCATCAACATACCAGTGGCGTCACCACTGACAGAACATGATCTTCTTCACTTATTCATTAAGTTCATACCATTGACATCTTTTGACAGATGGTGGAACAGATTTTTAAAATATAATTTTGTATCTCCAGCTGGATTAACCAGATAAACTAGTAGGTGTGTCAAAAACATCCTAAACCCCCAAAAGATTAGCCAGGCAATAAGTTTCTAAACAAACAACACAGTTTTCCCGTAATGTTTCTACTGAAGAGAAATTGATGCTTTTTAAATAAACATTTGGTTACTGAAAAAACTGTCTAGTTGGGGTGTTGCATAGGTGCTGCTTATTCCCTTAAGTTTGTTTTGTGTAACCTATCAGTCCTGTGCACTATCAGGTTATGTTTGCTGATGCTTTTGGTTTGGGTAGGAGAAAATTAGAAGGTTTTTCTTTTGCCACACTGCGCAAGCATACTTCAAGACAGACAGCTGGCTGAATTGGAAAATCACAGAATCATAGAATCATAGAATAGTTAGGGTTGGAAAGGACCTTAAGATCATCTAGTTCCAGCACCCGTCATAGGAAGGGACACCTCCCACTAAACCATGCCACCCAAGGCTATGTCCAACCCAGCCTTGAACAACACCAGCAATGGAGCATTCACAACTTCCCTGGGCAACCCATTCCAGTGCCTCACCACCTTTACAGTACAGAATTTCGTCCTCAGATCCAATCTAAACTTCCCCTGTTTAAGTTTAAACCCATTACCCGTTGTGCTATCACTGCAGTCCCTAATGAAGAGTCCATTCCCAACATCCCTATAGGCCCCCTTTATATACTGGAAGGTTGCTATGAGGTCTCCATGCAGCTTTCTCTTCTCCAGGCTGAACAGACCCAACTTTCTCAGCCTATCTTCATATGGGAGGTGCTCCAGTCCCCTGATCATCCTTGTGGCCCTCCTCTGCACTTGTTCCAACAGTTCCATGTCCTTTTTATGTTGAGGACACCAGAACTGCATACAATACTCTAAGTAAGGTCTCACAACAGAGCAGAGGAGCAGGATCACATCCCTCAACCTGCTAGTCACGCTCCTTTTGATGCAGCCCAAGATATGACTGGCTTTCTGGGCTGTGAGCACACTGCCGGCTCATGTTCATTTTCTCATCAACCAACACCCCCAAGTCCTTCTCCTCAAGGCTGCTCTGAATCTGTTCCTGCTCAACCTGTAGCTGTGCCTGGGATTGCTCTGACTCAGGTGCAGGACCATGCACTTGTCATGGTTAAACATCATCAGGTTGGAATCAGTACACCTCACCCAACGTATCAACCCAAACACACAGACGGGTGTCATTGGCAAACTTGTGGAGGGCATGCTCAATCCCACTGTTCATGTCACTGACAAAGATGTTGAACAAGATCGGTCCCAACAACGACCCCTGAAGGACATCATTCGTTAGTGGTCTCCAGCTGGACACTGAGCCATTGAGCACAAATCTTTGCATGCGGACATCCAGCCAGTTCATTACCCACCGAGTGGTCCACCATCAAATTGATGACTCTCAAACTTAGAGACAAGGATGGCACGTGAGATAGTGCCAAACGTTTTGCACAAGTCCATGTAGGTGACATCAACTGTCCCTCAGTTCCATAGCCCCGTCATAGAAGGCCACCAGATTGGTCAGGCAAGATTCCTTCTTAGTGAAGACATGCTGGCTGCCACCAAGGACCTTGTTTTTCATGCGCCTTAGTGTGCCTTCCAGGACAATCTGCTCCAAGATTTTGCCTGGCACAGAGGTGAGAATGACTGGTCTGCAGTTCCCCGGCTCATCTATTTTCCCCTTCTTGAAAATGGGGGCTATATTTCCCTTTTTCCAGTCATTGGGAACTTCACCTCACTGCCATTTTTCAAATATGATAGACAGTGGCTTTGCAACTTCATCTGCCAGCTCCTTCAGGACTCACGGATGAATTTCATCAGGTCCCATGGACCTGTATACGTTCAGCTTCTTAAGATGGTCTCGAACCAGATCATCTCCTACAGTGGGCCCAGGGTCTTCATGCTCACTGTCCCTGTGTCTGCCTTCCAAGACTTGGGTGGTGTGGTCAGAGTATTTGCCTGTGAAGACTGAGGCAAAGAAGCCATTAAGAACCTCAGCATTCTCCAAATCCAGGGTAGCCAGTTCTCCCAATGGCTTCTGGAGAGGGTCACGTTGGCCTTAGCCTGTCTTTTGTTTGCAGTGTGCCTACAGAATCCCTTCCTGTTATATCCTTAACATCCCTAGCCAAGTTTAATTCTAAGTGGGCCTTAGTTTTCCTAACCTGGTCCCTAGCTTCCTGGACAACATCCCTGCATTCTTTCCAGGCAGCCTGTCCTTGCTTCTACCTTTTGTAAGCCTCTTTTTTCCTTCAAATTTTCCTCAGCAGCTCCTTATCCATCCAAGGAGGTCTCTTGGCCCTCCTGCAGTACTATCTTCTAGTAGGGACGTATTGCTCCTGAGCTTGCAGCAGGTGATGTCTGAATATCAACCAACAGCCTTGGGCCCCCCAACCCTCTAGGGCTATATACCATGGAATCTTACTGATCAGGTTCCTGAAGAGGTCAAAGTCTGCTCTCTCGTAGTCCAGGGCAGTGAGCTTGCTGCATGCCCTTATCACTGTCCTGAGAATCTCAAATTCGACCATCTCATGATTACTGTTATCAAGGCTACACTGGAGAGTCACATTTCCAACTAGCCCTGTAGTGGTACATGGAATACATGTGCTTGCTACACTTTCACTGAGTATTGCAGGACTAGTTAATTGCATATATAATACATCAAGCATTGAAGCATGCTAGTTCATGTAATGTTAGCTCACACCTACTATATTATATATCATTGAAGTACATTTGCTTTTACTTAGCACTACTTTATCTTTTGGGTATGAATTAGTACCACATATTCTCCAGAAGATCTCATTTCAGAACTATAAAGCCATCTTAGAAACAAATCAGAGAATGTTACCTGACAGTTCTGCTTCGTAACCTACTAAAGTTAATCTTGACTCCACTGAACTCAAGTGGAATTTTCCATTGACTCTGCAGACTGAAAATAAATGTAAAATATGTCAAGTTTCTCTCTTTGGGGTTTAGCTCCTTAATGTGAGAGCTGTGAAAACTCCTGTAGATTTTGAGAGGTGCTTAACTTGAGCCAGTGGCTCAATTCCCCATATGTAAAGATGAGATAACTCTTCTTACCAATGGTAAGGGTATGGTTTAAATGGAGTACACAGCAGTGGAACTGAATGCTCCCTGGTGGCCACTGTACGCCATCCTCTGTGGAGTACAAGAACTGAAGATGAACTGTTCAACGCAATTCTATCAATTGAGAGGGAAGCAGGAGACCTACACTGTAAAGCCAGTTTTACATCAGATAGCAAATGTTCCTTAAAGAATCATAAAAAAACAAGGATAAAGGAAACTCAAAACCTTAAGAAGCACAATTGTCATATGCTGGAAGGAAGCAGCAAGAAAGGGTACACTTTATCACAAAAGATAAATTTTCCTTCTCAGAAAGAAACGTCTGTACTAGATTTCTAGAGTGCAGGCAGTTTGACAGACAACCTAAAAAATGAAATGAGGTCAAACTTGCAGTACAAAACATATCAACAGGAAGAACAAAGAAAATGAAATAAATTAAGAACTCTAAACTGAAAGCATCTTCAACAATACACAGCAGAGGACTATTTCAAGCAAAAAGAAAAACAGGTAGCATTGCACTAAAGAAAAGTTAGGTCAACACAAAAAGGCCAACTGTTCATGATTTTCAGTCTTCGGCACACTAGCAAAGCTCACTGGCCCTAAAACATTAGCTCAGGTGGTGGATGAATGAGGTCACACTCCAAGGTGCTAACCAGCAACTGCTAAGGGTGCAGTTCTGTAAGACAGTAGCTTGTTTCGAGTGATAAGGTCCCACTTCTTTCCATCTTCTTGCTCCTTTCTACTGTTCCCAGTGATATCAGTGCATGATTCTCATCTGACCCTGATATGAGCTCATTCAGGAGAAAAAATATGTTAATTGCTGGAATCTTTTTGACCTGGCTTAGTGAGCTGCACTGGCAGATTAAGGAGTTACGCAAGCATTAAAATCAGTTTAAAGGAAACAATAGGAGCATACAGCCCCACTTGAAGGAACAGAGGAGGAAGCAGGACCAGTTTAATGAAAGAAATCTGTCATATTCACTTAGGCTCAGCTCATGTCCCATAGCCATACCTTAAATAGGTAAAATCATTAGGTATTTAAGCAACACTAAGAACTCACCATATGAACATGTTTCTAAAGCACTGAAGAGCCAGAAGAAAAATAAAGGTGTTAATCAAAATATCAGAAATAAAAGAAAGCAAGACATAATTTTTACACTGATGGAAGGATACCCCATCTGCATCCCTACTGCTTCTAAGGACCATAAAACTTAGTGTAATTTTGCTTCTGTCAAGAAACGAGAATCAAAGTTTTTCAAAACTGGCACTACATCAAAGTATGCAAGTATGTATTCAGAAAAGCATCCCCAATACAATATCAAAATATGATTCTTAGTAGTATGCATTAGAGCATTAAAGATATGATTTTGGATTTTGAATTCATTACATTTGGCATTAATCTCTGCCTTTCAGTTTTTTTTTTTTTTTTTAACAGAGTAATGCCAAGCTGATATAATCTAGTATGACTGAACTTGTAAATAAGCTTGAACTTGAAAAGCAGGTTAAGACATCTTGCTATCAACACAATGTCTTAACTTCTTACACCTTTTCTTCATCTGTTTTAGAATTCTTGAAATACAGTAAAGTATATGAATTAAACGAATTCTGATATTATGATGTGATTGTATAATGATTTTTTTGAAGTGAATGAAGATTTAATGGATGTTTCTTGCTGCACCAACAGATGAAAGAAAAACTGAAGTTGCAGCTACTTTGAAAGCTATCATAAATGAGAGAGGTCATTGATGTGCTCAAAGAAATTTTCAAAATATGTAATTTACGAGTTTCACTATCATGGATACAAATATTATTCTGAAACTAACGTACAGACATTTGCTGGTCCATAAAATGACATCATCTTAATTCAACTGCATTCGTCCAAATGCAACACCCCTTCAGTTTCCTAAAATAGAAGAAACAATTTGTAGCATCTGATAATGCTTCAGCAGATACACAGATCCGTTTTAGCTCCCAAATGACATTTTAAATAATCTGTGTACACAGGTCCCTTTCACATGAGCACCCAAAAAAAGTCGTAAGCAACAAACTCTCACAGCTGTCACAAACTTACTCTTCCCTATCACTTGAGCAGTTTAGTTTGTAGACATTTTTGTTAAGCACCTTGTATAAATACCCAGAGCAGCTAACTCTCACACCAGTGAAAGTCTCCCATCTGTTTAATGTTCTGTTCCAGGTATCACCTACTTGTGAAAAATTTATCTATGTGAAGATTCAATATAATGTGAAATATTGCCAAATTATTTTTCACTTACAAGTTAGAAATTATGTCCAATATAAACAAACTAAACCAGTATAATCAAAACAAATTCTAAAGAACAGGCTATCAGAAACACAATTCCCAAGGCACTGGTGGTATAATTACGATGTTTATAGACTTTGGAAGTTTCAACAGAACAGCTTTGACTCCTGACCATGACAACTCCTTAAGCAAATACATTATTCAAGTATTTTCAACAATGCTTTTGAACACATCAATAGACAAACAATATTCAAAGATGAAAAAATAACTACTGCTCAGCACCTTAACAATATTTTTTCTCTAGTAACTAGACTTATATTTAGAGTAAATTTCACAAAACAAGTACTGTTTTTATCAGGTCATTATGTCAGTGTTCATAAAAAAATGCAGTGACAAAGCCTAATTATTTGTGACTGATATGACCCAATTGCTATCCATTTCCTGACCAAAAGCCAATTACCCAAGTAAAGTGTGAAGAACAACTGATAAAATCCTCTGCAAAGATACATTTCCCCATGCAGCCAAATAGGGAAATAGGTCTGCAAACTATTGTCAGACACCTTGCCAAGACTCCTCGATGCCAAACATTACTTACAGTACTTTTTCAGCCATGTGATAGTGATTGAACAAATAAATCAGTGGCATTCTGAGGAATCGTTTCTCCACAGCTGTTACTTCACATTTGCCTATGGCTATATATATATTTTTCTGAGAGTCAGAAATAGAAATTAAATGACACAGTTCTTTTGTATATGTACAAATAACAATCATTCAGTCAGCTTCTGATATTGTGAATACAACATGGACCGAATCATATATCAAGAAAAAAAACATTTGACTTTGATGTACTGGAGTAATCTTTCAGAGATGTGGCAGGTGACCAGGAGATAAAAATTCCACAAGTACGCATTAATTAGGAATTACTGTATTCTCAGTATATGAGAAAAATGAGGACTCTTGTCCAAAGTTCAGTGTTTGAAGACGTTCAGTCACATGCTCAGTTACAGGTACTTTCCTACAATGCAACAGGGAACTACCACAATGAATGGTAGCTTCTCTGTAAAGGCACGTGCAAAATATGCACCCATCCTTATGCTCAGGATGAAAACAGCTGCCTTGCCTTCAGGTGCTCAGAAATCTACAAGAAATAGAAGGAATATTTTCCACAAAAAAACTAAAATGTGCACATGACAAGTACAGCTTTATGTTCTCAGTTGGGGTTTAGGTCGGCAAAAAATCATGCATAAGAACAAAATTAGTTATCATCCATTTGCATTTTACATAATAAATCATGTCTTATATTTCTTTCTAGATTGATTATGAATAGTAATAAATGTGGTTTTTACATAATATAAATATTACTTTTTTCAGCCTAGTAGACAATAATTCTCTGAACAATCTTGAAGCTGAAATTTCACATCAAAAGCAACCTGAAGGAAGACTAAGAAAGGATTACATGCAACATTACTTTGGTACTTCAGTGTCACCATTTATAGTTTCAAAAAAAGAAAATTTAATAGTCAATAACATTTAAAATTTCTGCAATAATGAAGGAATGTTTGGGAGAAAAAAGAAAGCATGCTCTTTACCTTTGTTGGAAAGGACAACCACTTTTTTATTATGAACTATGCCTTTAAGAACAACTTTTATATTCTTATTGTTTCATTTACAACATCCTTCAAGTCTTTATTCTCATCATATTGAAAAGAAAACAATCCCTTTATAAATTCTGGTTTTAATAAAATAAGTGGAGAAACCTTTTTGAAGCCGCAATTGGATTTGCCTCTCTTTGCATCTGGCTACAAATCAAAACTGAAAAATCCTATTATTTACATATTTATTTATATTTAATTATTCCCAGGACTGTAAACTTTCTCTGTAGAGAACTAAAAACAATGAAATTACTATAATTATTTTCATTTCCATTATATTCCTTCATTATTTGATACTTCAAAGATACAACATTTCTTTTCAGAGAAGAAACTTGGGCTACATCAATGATTCCCAGAAAAGTCAGCCAATACATGTAGCCTTTTTGTATTCAAACTCCTCCTTCTGTCACAAAGGCACATTATAATCTCAGCTGCTCAGTCCAGAAATGTATAAACTTTATGCATTTAACATCACATCCATCTATTCATATCCTATTACATTTTAATTTCTTTTACAGCTGCTCAATATTTCAACATTTTGCTAACCATTTTCATTCTCATTTTTATATATTCTTTCAAAGGTGACACACCATCTCTCTTCCCATGATCATACTCCCCCCCAGCAAAACCCTGGCTTTATATGCATCAGTGGCCTAACTCGTATTTCACTGTACTGAAGCCAGGACTTAACTTTTTCCTGTGCAATTTACTGTTCCAAGATAGTGATGATTTAAGGAGCAGTTTCACAATCATTTGAAGCTAAACTAAGTCTGTGCCACCACTGAAAGTCAGAACTTCCTGCCTCTCATGTCAGCTGACCAACACTTTCTGTCCTGACACCAGTGGCGCTTGTGTGGCCCACCAAGAGCTGGGTGAAGGAGCTCATCTGTCTGAAGGTTCTCTCTTTTGCTGTTGTTTTGTAAATTTTTAGCCCAGCTGAGACTCCTTCATATTTTTTTGAGGTTTCTTGCTCAGGCATGGACTGTTTTAAATAGGCAATTATAAGAGACAGTTTTGAAATACAGCTCAGTATTTTTCCAAATCAGCGTCTGGTGACAAAGAATCAGAATGGTTTGGGTTGGAAAGGACCTTAAAGATCATATAGTTCCACACTCTTGCCACGGCAGGAACACCTTCCAGGTTGCTCAGAGCTCCTTGAATACCTCCAGGGATAGGTCATCCATAACTAATCTGGGCAACCCATTCCAGTGTCTTGCCATCCTCACAGTAAAGAATTTTTTCCTCATATCTAATGTAAAACTACACTCTTTCAGTTTAAAGCTATTCCTCCTCGTCCTATCACTACCTGCCCTTGGAAAAAGTCCTTCTCCAGCTATCTCGTAGGCCCTGTTTAGGTACTGGAAGGTTGCTAGAACTCCTAGAGCCTTCTCTTCTGCAGTCTGAACATCCTCAACTCTCTTAGCTTGTCCTCATACACAAAAAAAAAAAAAAAAGGTTGTGGCTGACTCTGGAAGTTAAAATAGAGGAAAAAACAAGGAAGCATAATACAACATCACCTTGAAATATCATTTTCATTTTCCTAGGGATGTGATGCTGAAATCCTGTAGGCTGCAATTTGAGGAAATATTTAGGAGTTATTAGAAATTAGGTTTAGGAGTTATTTTAAACACCTCTTGCTTTGGATTTTGTTTATGCAAAAAAATTTGCATTAATTATCTTGAGGTCATTGCAATAATAGCTAAGTACAGAGACAACATATAGAAATTGCCAAAACTTTCACAACTCCAAAAAAAATGGCTGAAAGATAAATTTGCTCTAAAAATAGATATTAAACTTAAATCAACAGTCTTTCCGACTACAGGGAAATCAAACACAGAAAGTGTAATAATAAAGCAATTCAGAATATAGACTTATAGACAACAGATTCCAATGTTAAATCATGCTTACTGTAACTCAGTAGACTTCAAATGATTTAACATCAAAGGCCCTTATATTTAAAACTAGCATCTTTCCTCTTCCTTCCCCCACCTTTGTCTATGGAAACACTTTTTTTTTTCTCTTTAGATTTGGCATTTGGGTGTATGCTTACTGTATTGATGACTGGACTTCATGATCATAGAATCATAGAATCCTAAAGGTCATTTCCAACCTAGATGATAATGTAATTCTACTTGCACCTCTTTCACCCCTCCTTAGTCCTTACTAATTAAGCAAATGATCTAGCACCTATTTATGACAACAAAAAGACATCCTTCAGCTGAAATGCTCCTTTAGGTTCTTTGTATTTATTAAATTATTTTCCAGCACTCTTATTGTTTGATGTTACAAACTGATGATTACTCCTCATTTCTCTTCTTGCTAATTCTTCTGATTCTTAATTTCTCATGTCCTAAATAATTTCCAGTTTCAACAGACCCTCACTTTGCCACCCTTTGCATATAGCCTTTGCTATATTTTGCCTCTTCCTCATCTTTGTTACATTAGTAGTCAGAATGTCCTACATATAATAATACTTTCTGACAGTATATTCACATATAAAGAACTATGTCATCATGAATGCTGGGTCACTAAAGAAAATGCAAAAAACAGAAGCTGGTAGTACTAGTTTTGATGTCAGCAAGTGTACTGCAGACACTACAGCAACGTATTTAAGCTAGCACTGAACTTGCAAACTGAAGGTATTGTGTGGCACAGTAACCCTGTGAATTATAGCAGTGTCTAATGAGCTCCTTGGTTTGCTCAAAATTGCTAGATAACACACTACAGAAGCTGGTACTACCAGTGGTGTCTGACTTAGACTGAAATTATCCTCTGCAGGGCATTTATTGCTGCATTTGTAATTTTACCTGATAAAAGTTCTCCCATGTAATTTGTTAAGACAGCAATTAAAGATGACAAACGGGATACTGGAAATTGTAGGTGGACCAAAGTGCTATTTAGCGATGCTTTTATTTATTTTTTTGTTTTCAGTCTCTCTCCTCTCATTTTTATCAAGGCTTACCAAATCGATTTTGAGTTCTGCAAGTTATCACAAGAGTTACCTTTCTGAAAAAGCATTTTAATTTGCTATAAAGGAATTTTTACTTCACTCTGTTCTTTCTTCTCCACGTTTATCCTTTATCCTCTATTTTGCTTCCACCAATTACAACCATTAGAAAAAGAATACTTCCATTACAATTTAATTTCACAAAACAGAACACTCTCAGAATCTCTTCACATTCAAAACACTATTAGAAAGAATGGCTGGCCAAGCAACAGCCTTTTAATATATGTTGAACCAACTGTTCTCGAGTAAGAACAGGTAACAAAGTTTGGATTTGGTCACATTATTTACTGTTTGTCATATTACTTACTGCTTGAAGCATTTTAAAGAACACTTGTGATTTTTACATTTAGTGTTGCACTTAATACCATGTTCAGTGGCAAGAGCACACATTTTGCAATAAAATTAAAATGCTGCCTGGTCATGTAAAGAAACATAAGCAAAAAAAAAAAAAAGTATCTGTAAGCAGCACATGCAATTAATCTTGATTTCTAAGGATTTGTGTTACATTCCAATAAATCCTTCATAATAATTTCACTTGTTTCCCTCCATATTTCTTACAGTATCTTCTCCCTAGTAACTCTGCCCACCTTCCTTCTTTTCCTTTCCTTCATTAACTCAAACAGCTTGCTCCAAATTGCTTGAGCAAGTCAGCAGATGCTTTGTTTGATGCAGAGCCATAATACTTGATCCATCTGCAATAGTACATCTTTAGTTTGTACTGAAGCTTCAGGGTGGTACTAAGGAGATTGTCTTCTACCCAGACACTATGTTTTAGGATATAGGAAGAAATTCTATGTATTAAATGCCTGTCAAATTCTGCTGAAATTTGTCAGTAAAATTACTAGGAGTAGAACCCAAAGACAGATGGGTACACCTTAGAAATCACTTAAGTGTAAAGAAAACCAGCTTCATGGGAAAGTAGGGGCTGAAAACTTCACGTGCAAACTGGTATAGAGGGGAGGTTGCTACTGGGTTAACATGACACTAAGCTCATGGCTTTGCAACTATGTTACTGTGAACATTTACACCAGTTAAATATACATGGGATAAAACAGATATCATAATTGCAGTTTTATAAGCTTTGTCCTTGAAATATCAAATGTATGACGTCTCTGGCAGTCTCACCCTGTGTGATATTACTATCAGCTGAAATGATCTTCCGCTCCTTTGACACACATTGCTGCCCTTCTGAGCAGAAACAGGCTTTCCTAACACACTGGCCTGAAAACAGCAGTGATCCACAAGCTGATTTAAGAGCAGATCAGATGCCTCTGCCCTGAGGGCTTTCGTATTAAAGGTGCAGGGTGAGGTGGATGGCCAAGGGTGGCAACACCTTCAGCCAACCATCTCCTGCTGCAAGTCTGTCAGAAGACAAACAAGAATCAATTTATTCTCACTAAGGATTTTGCATGCCCTTTTTCATTCTTTCTCTACACAGATATGCATAAAAGTCTTCAACTTCCTTCTGTCTCCAGTCATTTCCCTTTCACGGTATCCACTCGGAGATGAGGGTGCCAGGAATAGAAAGTCTTTACACCAAACAGGGATAGCCCACTGGATACATACAGGGACAACTGAAAGAGACTTGAAAGAAGTCAAGCAAAATATGCAGTACAGACAAGGTTACACATTGACTTAACTGCATGGGTCAAAGGTACCTGGCTCCTCTTGTGGTCACAGCTGCTACAGGACTGTGAACATCTTATGACAACCATTTATGGCAATTTAGTAGTCTGAAAATTGTAGCATTAGTTCAGATTGTGCTCTCTCATATGTTCCCTGTCATTTCTCAACTATAAAATGAATCTACTGTCAATGCTTCTCATTTTTAGACAATTCTTCACTAGCATTCAGTCTTGACCAACCTGAACATTTTTGTGTAACATTATAAATATCATTTCACTTTATTACCTACCTCTCAGTGGAGAATAATAAAAATTAAAATGATAACATTCTAATAGAGGTACTCCACTGCTACTGGATTGCTAAAATAATAAGTATTTAAAAGCATCATGTATTTATTCATTGCTATTACATTGCCACATGGGCAGCTTCTAATCCATGACAGCATTACATCTTTCAATTTAAGACTACTTTATTTCCTTAGTACCCCTTTGAGAGGATTTGACTAAGGTCTTTAATTTTTATTTTGCCAGCACCTTCACAGAATCACAATTACACAGGCACAAGGAAAGAAAAAGCTGCACTGAAGGCGAGACTCTAGAACAGTCCCCTTTTTATAGCTTTCTAGGGAGGAAAAACAAACTTGACACTGTTATCAACATCCACCTTTAAAAAAGGGGGACACCACCCTGTGCTAAAATGATTGTTTTATGAAATACTGAGAAGGAGAAAGCAATGATTAAGTATTTAGTGTCTGAGCCTAATATCAACATCAAAAGCAATGTTATAGTTCACATCCTAACCCCTATTTCTTAGCAGAAGTTGTGAAATATTTATATGAAACTCCTTTGATGTCTTCTATCTCAAAACTGGACCTAACAACTAGCTAACTAATAATTAATCAAACTGCATAAGTAAAGTCATAGAAAATATTAAACACCATTTCTTGAGTCATACCCCTTGAAACAAATTTTCTAATACATTCAGATTTTTCTCAGTTTTATTGTAAAATAAACATTTACTTTTTTAAAAAAGGCCATTTCCTATTTTTATTACACAAGATGCTGCTTAAGAAGTAAGTGCTGGGTTCTGTAATATTTCAAGTAAAAATATTTGTAGAAAGATATTTGGTGGGAGTTAATGACACTGGGGCATTACATACCAGCTGCAATTTTACATGTTACAAAACTGATGTTAGCAACATACAAGAAAATACTTAAATATTTATAATTCTTAACGATTCTTGGAATGGCAGGGTGCAACAGAAGTGTTCTAATATACAGAATCACAGAATCATAGAATAGTTAGGGTTGAAAAGGACCTTAAGACCATTTAGTTCCAACCACCCTGCCATGGGCAGGGACACCTCACGCTATGCCATGTCAACCTAGGCTCTGTCCAGCCCAATCTTGAACACCACCAGGGATGGAGCATTCACAGTTTCCTTGGGCAATCCATTCCAGTGCCTCACCGCCCTCACAGTAAAGAACTTTTTCTTCACATCTAATCTAAACTTACCCTATTTAACTTCAAACCTGTATATATTATATGCTGATAAAATGTGTGGTTCAGCACAGGTTAGCAAGCAAACAAAACAAATGCAACTGACTATTTCCAATGAGACACTGAACACACTTACAAGCTCTTGAATATTGTTAACCACTGTCATAACTAATCTTTATATACAAGTGACCTTGAAGTATTGCACAAATGTTATACCACTAAAAGTCAAATTAACAAACTCTCAGTAATTTTATGCTGCGGCAAAGACAATAGTACAGAAATGTGTTTTTTTTTTTTGCATACATTCACAATTGTGTCAGTAGAACTCTGGCTTTTACTAAATGGTTTTTCAAATCCTGGCAGCTTACCCTTCCATACAGTCTGTTTACACCAAGAAAACATTATCTATTTCACAGCCGAGAACCATCTATATGTTATTAGGCAGACTGCCTTTAAGGAATGATTCAATGCCTAGGGGGTACATGTACTATTTATCCTGTGTCTAAATTTCACTCATTTTGTTAACTGAGCATGCATAGGACAGTAGCTCGAAGCCCAACTTGTTAAAACATTAAAACCACAGAAGTATTTACTCTACTGTTAGTTAAGAAACGTCCCTAGAGGTGGAAAGAGCACAAGCTTTTTAGAACTGAGCACCTGTTCTGGAGCACTGAAAACAGAAATGTAGTTTATGATAAACAATGGTATTCCAGATGCTTAGCCCTCCCTTTAGAAAAACCAGTTCTGAGCTGAAAATTAAAAGATAGCTTTGGTGATACCTGTTCTGTATTTCAAACATATTTCATGCTAGTATCTTTTCTAGTTGAATGCTACCAATCATATTTCAGTGATGACTGATATTCAGATGTCCATGCTAATCCTTTCACTATATTCAAAGGTATCGTATCATTAAGTTTAAACATATTTTAATTCAAAAAGACCAGGTTTTCTATAATTCCAGCCAATCCAGAATAGGTTTTCTCCTGCTTTCCTACCCATCAGCAATAATTTTGGAAGGCCTATCCTAGTAATGCTGAACCTGCCTGTTGCTATCACACAAGCCTGAGAAAGCCTACTCGGCACCAGTGAGCATCTACCTCTAAGAGCACAGAGCCTTGGAGTTTCCAAGGACGTGAAAGGCTATAGTTTAAAGAAACTTTATCTCTAATCAAAGATCAGGTTTACCTGCTGCACATTTAAGTCAAAATACCGTTATAACCCTGTCTCCTAATTGCAGAGTCTGGACATATACCATGCTGTGATGGTGGCCCTGGTCTGCACAACCCACACAGGGGCTGCCCCTAAGCCACACAGGTCTGGGAGATTACAGGGGCTCCTCCATGAAATTGCCATTCTTGTCAATTTCACAGCTCCCATTAAGAGGGAAACTGACAAGAATGTCAATTTCACCCGCCTGCAGCAGCAGGGGAATTGGGCTGCTTCAGCCAGAGAGCACATTTAAAGATTCCTGCTTCAATTCTATTTGGAACCAAACACTAAAAGAAAAAAAAAAAAATTTCTGCTATTCAGCCCACTTTAACATTCACACTTTTTCTTCGAGGCACATATAAACAGCCATGTGAATTGTAAATGTTTCGACTGCAAAACTAAAATTGCATTGGAAAAATAATCTCTCATTTTCAGTGACATATAGGGAAACATAGAAGATGTAACTACTTGTCACAGGAAATGGCCTAGTCTTTTACTGGCAACAAACTATGAGAATACTGCAAAATTCACTTCTAAACTCTAGTTCTTGATGCAATCCTTCTCTTCATAGCAACGTCTCAGGAATAATACCCTGCTGTTTGTAATAAAGAACAGCTAAAACTGTAGTCACAGAAAAGATGATATAACCATATATATATAGATATATAAAATATACTGTATCTATAGATATATGTATGTCCATTACAGACTATTCTGCTGGAGATGACTTGAATTAATTCATAGAAATATATGGAACTTCAGGTGGAAAGAGTGATTCTTTTTTCATCAGTGGGGACCACGATTCTGCAGATTACTTAATCTGATTCTGCAGATTTACTTCAGTCGTCTCCCTGGAAAAGTTATTTAACATAGAGACATTTATAAGAAGTAGAACCTCAACTGCTGAACAATCTCCAGAGCAAGACTTCTCTTCAGTTTCTTATAATAGTAATATTTGCAATGCCAGCACATTTTTCCTCATTACTTGTAGCTCTTTTGAAACAATCTTTTTTTTTATTTTTAATGAGTTAAATTGTTTCATTAATTGTTAAGGATTAGGAACAGAAAAGAATGCTTGCCTATGTTAAGAAAATTAAGCATTTCGCTAAGGAGTTCTTTGACTGTAGACATTGAAACAGGAATCCAAACTTTTGTGGCAAGTCATGAGAACTTATTTTTTATCAGACAGCTTAATGGCACGTTTGTGGAAAACCTCATCAATGTAACCTCCTTATTTTGTCTCAAAACTTCAAATTCATCCACAGTTAGTAAAAGCTCTTTAGGTTAGCATCTAAACTCTGTCTACAATATGGGAATATGGACAGGTGTAACCTATCTGGTGAATATTGCACCTCTACATAATATATTCTTCTCAAAGCCTCCAGTATTGGACAATTAAACAACTACTTTCTGTTGGATTGTTGCCAACATTGTTCTACCAAGGACCAAAACTGAGACTATGCCAGCCAGTCAGCACAGAAAAAAGAAAAGGTGGACTGCAGTGCAAAGGGAGAGAAAAGTGAGGGATGGGCTTGGTGGGGGAAAAGACAGAGAACAGGAAAAAAATGCAATCATATATAAAAAAAATCCTGTAACAGATATGCACAAGGAGTTCAAAGGTCATATGCAACAAGACCCTAAACCTAGTATTGCTGAATTTCTGATTAAATGTCCTGCTGTCTTACATACATACATAACTTTTTTTTCTTTTTGTTATATTTGATAATCCACTTACTAATGACAGATCCCACAAAGGTATTGCTCCTTCTGCATGCATAATTTTGTCCCAAATGAAATTTGATATAAATGCACTTTATCTTTTCCTGTTAAGGTATACATACGTCCTTCTTTTATTTTGCTTCATTTCCCTGCTCATTCCAACTCAATTCAGTCAATATATGGCATGCCCTAACAAAATAATTCACTATCCTCCATTCTGCACTTTTTATCTCTAAGGAATTAGTAGTTGAATTGCATTATAGATTCACGGAAATGCTTTGTTTTCTAAAGTAAAGTTTAAGTCAAGGTACTGATGGTTTCCAGCAGCATTTTCTATGCAAGCTTGCATCTATTTATGGTGACCATCATAGCCTGTAACATATGATCTCATTGAAGGGAAGATGGGCAATGCTTGTGCTCTGGAAACTGATATTATTTAAAAGCATCTTTTGAATAGCGTTAGCTTGTTTTTTCCTCTAATCTTCTGTGGGGAAGTCATCATTCACATGCACACACACAAAATAATCTATCAATCAGCAGTTTTACACTATAGATTGTTGAGCCTTTCACATTCATAGGTCAAAAGCTTCTATTATATCTCAATACCACATTTCCTTTTACAAAATAATTTGCAAAACAAACTACTTTTTCCCTTAAAAGGTAAAGGGAAGCATTAGTTCTTTTTCTCATTCAAACCATGAGTTCTCTGAACATTACTTTCTTTCAACAGACTTCAACTCAGCCAGTTATATAAAATAGGCTTTTGTATAAACAAATCAAACAGCAAAAAAAAAATCAGAAGTTAAAACAGTCACACCTTAAACAACTCAGCGGAAGAACAGTGGCAGGATTAGAATCATTTTAAATACAATTTTTCCACATGATTCTAACAAAGGACCAGGTGTGCTACAAACTAAAAGTATGCAGTCTCAAAAGAGAAAGCAATACATATACAATGAAAAATGCAGAGAAGGAAGACTTTTAAAATCATTTGACCTGCAACATCATAGAATAAAACAAGTCACATAAGCACTCCAGTAGGAGAGGTTTGACACTTACTGCTTAGTTTTTACAGTGATAAACATACAATTCATAAGTTAATTGCAAAAATTACATTTATGTCACTCCTTCTAATAAAAATTTAAAACTAAAAAAATTCAAACTGTTTCTACTACTCCAATGCAGTGTGTCTTTTGAATGCACCAGATGAGCAGCAATTCTGTTAACAACAAAACCCATTTTATTTTCATGAGACAGTAGTAAAAAGGTTAATTTCAAAACAGCTGAAGTTTGAGATACTGAACCAAGTTTTTATTTTTATACATTTACATTTCCTTTCATAGAGTTTATTTCACCAGTCTCTACACAAACTATTTTCCACCCTTACTATGTGATACACATTTTCTACAAATAATATCAGTTGTATGACTGGGAAAAGGATACCATAATCACTGTAGCAGGTTTTTTAATAATTGTAGCTGAAATTTTGTAGTAGAAGCATGAATCAAAGATGACCATTTTGATGACCACATTGTGTTTCACATCTCCTTTGTCCCACACAGATTATTCTGACCCAATAACTGTGGTTTTGTACTACACATTAATGTATACTTGATTAAGCGCATGCTGCATCATACACTATCCATGTCAAGATTTTGGTCTGTAAATCATTTTCCAGTGCTATCTGTCACAATTTGTAAGCCTAGCATTAACTACATGCTAAGTTAATTATGAATACTATAAAATTAAATCAAGCTCAAATGCAACAAAAGCAAAAATGGAAACTTATCATCCCTAGCTAAATATTAGCACTTCACTTTCCTCATATTTATTTCCTCCCCTATACTTAAGTAACTGTTTTGCCAGCAGACTCACAAAATTTGGGGATAAATAATGAATATATATGGGTAGCAGCATCAGTCTTTATGGGCAAGAATTGATGATATGATTCTGCCACATTTTGACAAGTGTTGCTCTCTGAGTTCACTTGCTTCTACATTAATCAAGACGACATAAGCCAGATTTCTGCAATTTGTATGATTATGTGAGTCATGCAAAGTGCTTACAGGATCACAGACCTAGACTGGGAAAATGTGGCAAAAAGAAACACATTTTGTTATAATGGACAAATCAAAGCAGTTTCAAAGATAGTCACTATAACACAGGTTATAACAGAGGTTTGTAAAGCCTAATATATTGCTTCACATTACAGCATGTCTTGATTATATATACAGAAGAATAAGTTATTTGCTTTCTCATGCGAAAATGCTATTTTGTAATTTCAAGAAAAAAAATAATGTTTCCCAGTTCTGCATATTCCTTTTAAAGGCTGTACATGTATCACAGGTTTAAAAATCATGCACTTTGCAAAAAGTAACAAAAAAGATCATCAGAGCATACAACAGTGAGCTACAGAACATCAGTTAAAAACTGATTATCGGGTTTTGCAGTCACATGCCATCTTCGGTGTAAATTTGCATACATCTCTTACTAGAATAAATCACCTATTTTATTTTTACAACCTTTGAAAATAAAAGGCTTACAGTATACTGATTTTTTTTCTGTTTTCTTGTACATATGGTACCTTTTTCTTGCAATGTTAAGTACTTTGTTCGCCTTTTAAATAGATTACATCTAATCTACATTTAGATTAATCACCCCATAAAGAAAAACGCCAGCGCCCCCCGGTGGGCACAGTGTCCTCCTGACAATAACAGGCACCACTATCCATGGCTTTTTTCATCTAGCCATAAAAATTAATTCAGTTCATCAATAATCATGTTTAATTCTCCATATAGACATTAATATTTTCTAATCATGCAACAGACTGTGGAGCTAGCTCTTTAAACTGGAGAATATGCACATTTGTGTCCATTTTTACTATAAAATACATGGGACGGGTTCATAAAGAATAATCTCTTCATAAATTAATTATAACCAGTGAATCACATTTATTATGTTGGCTGGCTACTCTAAAATAAGCTAAAAAATATTGCAAACTCAAAATGAAATAGCATAAGAATGACAGGCTGTAACCAATACGGTCCAATTCTATCACAAATGCACATAAAATCCACACAGTATATAGCAGCCTTAAAGCACTAAAAAAAAGCCTCTCTGTTTTAGTAAGGCTGTTTGCAGGGTTAAAGCCCAAGTTTGTTCACAGTGCTATTCACAGTAGTTTTGTATGGCTTTTAACATTGCAGATTCATATAAAATACATGGTTGTCAGCAGAAGTCTCACCTGAAACATAATCCCCTACATTTGAATTCTAGGATAAATAGCAATCACAGTATCCAAATTAGAATGTCTTCAGAGTATAACATGCTTGCAGCAAGATAAAGATATTGCAGCACCAATGAAGTACAGAGTGAGCTGCAAATGTAGAGCAGCACCGAGAACCAATATGATAAAAGCAGTTACCCCTACCTCAGGAGCTTCTCAGTCCACCCTGGAATCGTGTTCATCTCTGTATGCAGAAAGCACCTGAGGTCACAGCCCAGGACTCTTGGAGACGCATAATCTACATCATTCTACCTATTATCTCCAGTGTATTACAGGAAACTCCCTTCTGGAACCGGAAATAAACTCTTTGAAGGTGTTACAGGCTAATGGCATTAGTCAGTACTGAAAGGTATTGCAGAATATTAAACCCAAACCAACAATTTTCAGAGAAAACCATGACCTTTTGAGAAATTATTTCTGTATATGTCCAAACACTTGTGCTAGAATGATACTCAAGTTATGAGATAACTTTGCATCTAAAGACAAACCTTCAAACAAGCTTCTACTGAATTCAATGTACTGTTCTGGTAGGAGATCAGTACAAAACAAGCAAAAGTCTTTACATTAGGTCAATACCGAAACAGAAGATTTCATTATTGTCTTCTGTTCATGTAGCTTGTCCACCATTAATTTAAATGAAAACATTACATATCCATCAGAAGTTTCTGTTGCATTTGGATTATTTCTTTTCTTAAACAATATTAACCTCAGCAAATTTGAACAAAAATGTATATGTTTGCAAACTCCTGCTTCCATTCCTTTTTAATAAAAAGAAAAAAACTATAAGCCACAGCAATATCACAATCATGTTAATGAATTTTGAAGAATGTGAAACAGGAAATTTAAAATGAGGCAGAGACTCCAGAGTTTCCTGACTAGGCTCTGTAGCAGTTGAAAGGGTCAAGGTGTTTCTGGCTCCCCGGCTCCCACACACCTTTCCTTTCCTAGCACTAGTCTTTTTTAGTTCTGTAGCTTCCTCTCCTCACTTTCCAAGATGTCAGTGATGTACATACTCTGCAGATGCAGCAGTGAACAGCATGGATGTGCATCTGTCTGTAAGGTACCACTGTAAGACATTATCTTCATTTGTTCAGTAACCAGGACCACTTTGTATGGGTCCCAAACCCATCGTTTTTTAAAATTATTGCATTTATTGCATTTTAAATAGCCTTGTTTTGCCACCTGTATCATGGGTAAGTGCACTATCCATAGTTTACTTCAGGGATTTTGGAGACATGAGGTTGTTGCCTATTGGTGATGTTTCTTTGTACCAAATATACCCACATTTCATCTTCACTTTTCATAGTCAGTTCATATACTACCAGAGAAAGTTTCCATTTTTTCCTAAATAAATCCAAATGCTTTTTATTGGATATTCACTGATCTTTTTGTTTTGTTTTTTTTTTTAGTTCTCCATTAGGACTGTTCACTCTGGATCCATGGTGTTACTACTACACTCATTTAACCTGTAAGAAGTGGTTGTTTCTTCTAGATAATCACATTTTTCTATCACACAGTCTGGGATGCCTTCAGCTTTGTGTTTAGAAGACTGACTTTTCAATCTATCTTGTCATTCTCCTATTTGGATTATCTGAGATATTTCAGACCACATTAAAGGGTAACAGGCTGTAATTACTTGTCTAGGTCCTTCTATACCAACTCTATATCTGCATAATTACTGTATAATTTAATATCTGTATAACTACTTCAGTGGATCAATATCTGAACTGTGACATAAAAATACATTTTCTCCTGAGTACTTATCTTGACACTACTCTTCAACTTTCTTCTTCTCTCTTTCATCTGTTTTTTTTTCTAAGCACAAATCAACATTTTGGTTTTGATTCAGCTCGCAGCTTTATTTTCATCACATTCTGGAGATAACCATGAAGTTTGATAGAATTTTGGCACTACTAAAGGGCTAATACAATTCTCATCAGTAAACAAATCTCCCTTCTGAATGACTGAACTTGTAATCAGCTACTGGTTAGTTAAAAGCTCAGCTTGCACCTGTAATACTTGTTACCAGATCTGAAACTGTCATTTTATGTTAAGTAATACAATTACGAGAGGAACAGGCAAATAGAGAAATCATTCATGCATGTTTGCGTGACAGATATGCTTCTTATATAGGTTATCCAAACCATCTGATATTTTAAACCTCTCTGCATGCTTTCTAATCTCACCAGAAGTCTATTTCATCACCTATTTCACTTTCCTTCAGAAATCTAGATCTAATCTGTTTGCCTCAGTCTGTTCTGTTTGGTAAAATACTTACTTGCACAGTCACATTTACCCAGACATAGAGCAATATCAAGTTTATAATGTTTTAATTTTCAGCATTTTACAAATAGAGTAAACCAAAATTACAGTTCATGGGCCTGTGGTCCTCCCTATGCTAGCAATTCATAAAATCATTAACGTGTAAGAGGGACCTCAGGAGGTATCTGGCTCACCTTCGTGTTCAAAGTAGGGTCAGCCACGTTGCTTTGTATTCTATCCAGTTGAGTCTTCAAAACTTGAAAGGTCAGTGACTCCACAACCTTCCTGGGCAACCCATTTCAGCAGTTTAATATCCACATAGCAATTTTTTTTCCCCTTCATATCTAATCAGAACCTGGCCTGTTTCAATTTATACCTAAGTATCACTCACCCTCCTGCTGTGTACTTCAGTAAAGAGTATATATTCCCTTTCTCACGAGCCTTCACCTAGGCACTGGGAGGTGCCCTTAGGTCCCCATTAAGCCTTCTCTTTTCTGTGCTGAACAAACTGAGTTGCCTCAACTTCACTCCATAAGGCCCCTATACTATGAACAATGGATAGTCTTAAAAGGTATGTCATCTACTCTTAGCTGCCAGAGTTCCTGTAACATAACTCCTGTAATCTCTTTAGTACCACAACTTATATCCTGCACTGTACACCATGTACTTAACTTTATTCTTCATTTTTTTTTTTTTTCTTTTTGTGGCTTTTTTTTTTTTTTTGTTTGGTTTTTTTTTGCATGGCTACAAGCAAACAGAGGCTGTGAGAATGGGCCAAACCTAGCCTCGAAGAAAGCAACATGTCTGCTTTATGATCACCTTATCTAAAAGCTTCAAATCCAACCACATCAAAATAGATATATCTGCTGCAGCAGTTTGATCTTCAGGTAAGCTGAACTTCCCATTTGATCCACTTCTGTTCAAGAGATTTTGCCTTTTTTTTTAATAGCCTAGAGGAAAAAGCAGTATTTGAACATTCGTTCTCCTAATTTTATAGAATCATAGAATAGTTAGGGTTGGAAAGGACCTTAAGGTCATCTAGTTCCAACGCACCTGCCATGGGAAGGGACACCTCCCACTAAACCATGTCACCCAAGGCTCTGTCCAACCTGGCCTTGAGCACTGCCAGCAATGGAGCATTCACAGCTTCCCTGGGCAACCCATTCCAGTGCCGCAACCCATTCCAGCGCCTCACCACCCTTACAGGAAAGAATTTCTTCCTCAGATCCAATCTAAACTTCCCCTGTTTAAGTTTGAACCCACTACCCCTTATCCTATCACTACAGTCCCTCATGAAGAGTCCATCCTCAGCATCCCTAGAGCCCCCCTTCAGATACTGAAAGGCTGCTATGAGGTCTCCATGTAGCTTTCTCTTCTCGAGGCTGAACAGCCCCAACTTTCTCAGCTTACCTTCACAGGGGAGGTGCTCCAGTCCCCTGACCATCCTCGTGGCCCTCCTCTGAACTTGTTCCAACAGTTCAATGTCCTTTTTATGTTGAGGACACCAGAACTGCACACAATACTCGAAGTGAAGTCTCACGAGAGCAGAGAAGAGGAGCAGGATCACCACCCTCGACCTGCTGGTCACGCTCCTTTTGATGCAGCACAAGGTACGGTTGGCTTTCTGGGCTGCAAGTGCACACTGCCGGCTCATGTTCATTTTCTCATCAACCAACACCCCCAAGTCCTTCTCCTCAGGACTGCTCTGAATCTGTTCTCTGCTCAACCTGTAGCTGTGCCTGGGATTGCTCCAACCCAGGTGGAGGACCTTGCACTTGGCATGGATAAACTTCATCAGCTTGGCATCTGCCCACCTCACAAGCATGTCAAGGTCCCTCTGGATGGTATTCCTTCCTTCCAATGTAGCAACCCAACCACACAGCTTGGTGTCATCAGCAAACTTGCTAAGGGCACACTCAATCCCACTGTCCATGTCACCGACAAAGATGTTGAACAAGACCGGTCCCAACACCAATCCCTGAGGGACACCACTCATTACTGGTCTCCAGCTGGACATTGAACCATTGAGCACAACTCTTTGCGTGCAGACATCCAGCCAGTTCTTCATCCACTGAGTGGTCTACCTATCAAGTTGATGTCTCTCCAACTTAGAGACAAGGATGTCATATGAGACAGTGTCAAATGCTTTGCACAAGTCCAGGCAGATGATGTCAACTGCTCTACCCTTGTCCCTCAGTTTTGTAGCCCCATCACAGAAGGCCACCAGATTGGCCAGACAGGATTTCCCCTTAGTGAAGCCATGCTGGCTGTCACCAACCATGTTGTTGTTTTTCATGTGCCTCAGCATGCCTTCTAGGAGAATCTGTTCCAAGATTTTGCCTGGCACAGAGGTGAGAATGACTTGTTTGTGGTTTCCCAGGTCATTCATTTTCCCCTTCTTGAAAATGGGGTTATATTTCCCTTTTTCCAGTCATCGGGAACTTCACCTGGCTGCCAAGATTTTTTAAATATGATGGACAGTGGCTTTGCAAGTTCATCTGCCAGCTCCTTCAGGACCCGCGGATGGATTTCATCAGGTCCCATGGGCTTGTATACGTCCAGGTTCGTAAGATGGTCACAAACCAGATTCTCTCCTACAGTGGGCCCAGGGTCTTCATGCTCACTGTCCCTGTGTCTGCCTTCCAAGACTTGGGTTTTGTGGTCAGAGTATTTTCCGGTGAAGACTGAGGCAAAGAAGTCATTAAGAACCTCAGCCTTTTCCAAATCCAGTGTAGCCAGTTCTGATAGCTTCTGGAGGGGGCTTACTTCATCCCTAGTCTGTTTTTTATTTGTAATGTACCTATAGAATCCCTAGCCAAGTTTAATTCTAGAGTGGGCCTTAGCTTTCCTAACCTGGTCCCTAGCTTCCCGGACAACATCCCTGTATTCTTCCCAGGCAGCCTGTCCTTTCTTCCACCTTTTACAAGCCTCTTTTTTCCTTCAAACTTTCCTCAGCAGCTCCTTATCCATCCAAGGAGGTCTCTTGGCCCTTCTGCAGCATTTCCCTCTAGTAGCTCCTGAGCTTGCAGAAGGTGATCCTTCAATATCAACCAACAGTCTTGGGCCCCCCAACCCTCTAGGGCTAATCCCATGGAACTTTATTAAGCAGGTTCCTGAAGAGGCCTTACTATCACTTCTTCTCTAAATCATGGATATTTCCTCTAATTTCATTATTCTAGCTTTAGTACACAATATTACACTTATATGGGATACCAAATGTTTTAAGTACCAATTCATTCTATTTTCTACTGGGAAGACTAGTTATTCTGAAATACCCACACTTCTGCAGGAAAGTGTGTAACCGAAGCTCTAATATTATTTCCTCATGCTGTTGCACTACTTGTCAACTCCAATATCATTGCGCTAGGACCCACACTAAGAAATGGCAGAGTTTCACAGCTTTGAACAAAGACCTTACAAACCAGTTACTACCGCTCAATAAAATTATCCACATAATTTGTCTTTTTTCTCACACTTACAAACCCACGTTGAAAATCAGTGAATCTAAGATGATCTAATTAGCTGTGTATTAACAACTAAATGATCGGTCTTCTGGAGTTTTTAACATCATTAGCTTTCAGCATCAGAAAGTTGGGGCTGCTCAGCCTGGAGAAGAGAAAGCTGTGTGGAGACCTCATAGCAGCCTTCCAGTATCTGAAGGTGGCCTACAAGGGTGCCAGAGACGGAATATTCATCAAGGAGTGCAGTGACAGGACAAAGGGTTACAGGATCAAACTTAAACAGGGGAAGCTCAGGTTAGACATAGGAGGACGTTCCTCACTGTAAGGTGGTAAGGCACTGCAATAAGCTGCCCAAGGAAGTTGTGAATGCTCCATCCTTGGCAGTGTTCAAGCTCGGGCTGAACGGAGTCCGGTGACATGGTTCAGTGGGAGGTGACCCTGCCCACGCCGGGGGGGTTGGAACTTGGTAAACTTAAGGTCCTATTCAACCCAAACCATTCTGTGACTCTATGACATATAGATTTCAACCTGATTTCCAAAGTAACAAACTGATATTCAGCATTACTCATCTTCTGCCTTTCAGAAACTTGCCACAATTTATCTATATGGTTTGAATGTTCCTTCTATCAGTTCTGCATGAATAAACTGTAGTGACAATTTTTACTTACATTATAACAATTGCTAAATCAGATGGCATGTCTTAGGACACACTAATCTTCTTTCAAGCCATAATTAAGAGTTGGCTTTAGTCTGTTCGGTCTTGCCAGAAGAATAATGAAATAGTAATGGAGTAGTACCCACACATCTTTTACACCACCTTACCTTTAACTAAAAGCAGTTGGCATAGATGAGGCAGGAAATCCTGGAATCAAAATGTACAGACTGATGGAATGAGCAAGAAGCAATCCATTTTCTGCAGAGAGAAAAGCCAAATTTTTCCATTTTCTCATGGAAGAGAGACAGGGAATCAGCCCTTAGAGAATATTTATTTAACTGTCATTTTCCCATACTATTAGCAGAGTAGGAATAACTAACACCAGAATGAACTCATAAGTGATTCAGGGCACAGAAATATCTTAAGAGTATCACCTAAACAGTAAATACAGGAAACGCATTCCCTAACTTCAAGCAATAAGAGAAATACTTACAACTTCAAAGCAAACTGCATGAGACTACACCACATGAAATCCCAAAATAGTTCCTAGTACTTAGTGCCTACTGCACTGTACCTAGTATATTCCACCATCAAAACACAGTTGGCTGTGTGAAGGAGAATGAGAGGACAGTGATGTATTAGATACATGATTTCTCGTAACTGTGATGGCATGAGTAAAATCCCACAGCCCATAGCCCAGCCAATGGGTATATCTGGCTGGATGGCTGGGCCCAACGAGTTGAGGTGGATGGAGTTAAATCTAGTTGGGAGCTGTTCACAAGTGGTGCTTCCCAGGGCTCAGCACTGTGGCTAGTTCTATTTAATACCTTTACTGATGATCTGGAGGAAGGGATCGAATACATCCTCAGTAAGTTTTCACGTGACACCAAGTTTGGTGGGAGTGTTGATCTGCTAGAAGGTAGGAAGGCTCTGCAGAGGGACATGGGCAGTCTGGATCAATGGGCCAAGGCCAATTATATGAAATTCAACAAGGCTCAGTGGCCAGGTCCTGCACAACAACTGCATGCAATGTTACAGGCTGGGGGAAAAATTGCTGAAAGCTGCTTGGGGTAAAAGGATCTGAAGGTGCTGACTGACGGCTGCTGAACATGAGCCAGCTCAGACCCGAGTTGTGAGCTAGCATAGTGCCCTGACTCAAAGTAGCCAGTAGCATACAGATGGCAAATAAAGAACCTCTGTCATGTGCAATTTCCAAATTTGGGACTGTACCAGAACCAACATATTTAGTAAAGTAGAACTGATCTATCTTCTATGAATTTATCTAGCTTTATATATTTACACTTCTAGTCCCCACAGTCTACTGTGGCAATGCATTCAACAAAACAACTACGTTCAACTTGTGAAAGTTCATAGCTCAGAATGTTATCTAAAATATGCCACTTGACTCAACTCCAACTCTTTGCTATTTGCCAGACACCCGATATTCTTGGCACATCTAGAGGCGGGCAGAGAGAAAAAAAAAGGGAAACAGACCTAGCTGTGAGTCTGGAAAATGGTGTTGAGGTGGAAGGAAGCATTTTCCTACAGTTTCCTTAAAGGGATCTCTCTGTCTCCCCAGCCATTAAACATGACAGTCTAGAAAAATTATCAGACTAATACAACGATATTAGGGTAAATATCACATCATAATGAGTGATCCATACCATGTTGCTGTGCACCCTTGCCTTCCATTAGAAGAAATCTCAGGCTGTAAGAAGGCCGGTAATAGACATTTAGATCTCTCATCTGGACAGTCAGGAGACTAGAATAGGGACTAGCAGGGACACAGAGTCCCCACTCTGTTCTTTAGGTATAGATTTAAAATAACCTTTGGTTCCTTGTGTAAACTGTAAATAAATGACATTTCAGGACTGTGCACATCGTGATACTCAGTATATATCTATTTTTTTTTAATTAATAATTCTTTCAAAGCTTTTTATTAGTTCACATAACTCATTTCAACTCAAGAGAAGCTGGTATCTCTAATTAGTTTTCTCTGTCTTCCCTTTAGCAATATGAAGCACAGTCAACTTCAGTTTCAACCATTTTATACTTAGCAAGCCAGAAATAGCTATATGTGTTGCAATAGGATGTGACTGAGTTCGTAATTTATTCTAACTTTACAAACACCCTCTTAACAAAACTATACAACTTACTAAGCTTACTAGAAGTTATTGTCATTCTAAAAATTCTATGCAAACATCAAACACCTGTAGTACTACTAACAGCAAAGCCAAGAGCAGGATTCAATTATTTTAAAACTTTAAAAACCAAACCCCTGTTCTTTGAATAACCAGTTAGAGCTTGGCTTAACGTCAGATCAGCTAAAAAAAGATTCTCACTGATGTTGATGCTTTTTATCACAGGACCACAAGATGAACTGCAATCAGTGAACTCCACGAATGACATTGAACAGACTTGAGCATCTTTCTTGCTTCAAGGACTTTATATACTGGCAGATAGAAAAAAACAGTAAGTTAAGTAATTCCTTAAAATTCTACACAGGTGTTCAGTGACAAGTACAATACATGAATATATAGCTTTAAAATTAGTAATAGATTTCAAATTTATGGCTTCTCTCTACACAGTAGTCCTGCAGATCAAGGAATCGGGAAAAAAAATATTATTGACAGCATCTGCAATAATGTTGCAGTTAAAATTTCAGTGAAACGCCACAGAAAAAGAATAAACTCCGACTTTTATTTAAGATTATTTCTCACCTTAGTTGTTTTGCAAAAAATAATTACTCCGAGTGATTTACCAATCCTGCCATTATTGGTATACTATATTTGCATAAAAATGATCAGCATTTACTTTTTTGCTTGAAGCATGAATAAAAATTTATATAGAATATATATTTTTACATACAATATATATAGTAATATTATATATTATTTACAAATTAATATTTATTACACTAAAAGCAAAAAAGATAAAGATTTAATGACACTTACTGGGTTAGAGCATGCTAATCACTGTAACTTGAACATTAAAATACAAGTGATCCATAATTACTCATTTTGAAAAGAGAAATACCTTTTCACAACCTTGGTGGTTTCTTTGCTGCTCTTTCCCCCGCTACCCTTTTCACTAGACTCTAATATTTATTACACATTCTCCAGATTACATCCTGCACATGGATCCCTAGAGGTTAACTTTGCATAACTCACTACTTTAAAAGAAATAACAGAGTATATCTATGTTAAAAGAGAACAGTGAGAGAAAGGAGAAATTACTGCAAATACGACCTCCTGAATGAAAGAATGTGTCTTTATCTAAGTCCACAGAAGTTATCTGAATAACAACAATAATGCTCTCTATTGAGCTTTACAGGATTTACAGCCTTCAACATTTACGGTACCCTTACACAATAGCATAAGAATCCCAGCTAGATACCATCACTTCCAAACTGTATCCTCTGTGACAACTATGGTCACTTCTCAGTGGTATGCTAAGGCCTTTGTACACAAAAAGACTAATTAAGAAGCAAAGAGACACAAGGCAAATTCTGGAGTCAACAGTTAATGGTCTAAAACACACATGGGGAGAACAGTATCAGCTGTGAGTGAAAGGTGATAAAAATTGGAGAACAGTTGCAAGATATCTAACCACACACTGATCAACCTATCTCAGGAAGAGGAGAGAAGCCTTTATCTAAAACAAGCAAGAACTACATCTCTGAGATGCCAGACAGAGCAGAATAAACCTTCCATCATCTCAATACAAGCTCTCAGTCTTTAAGACAGTAGTGACTTGGGAAAAATATCTTTAAGGGTTATCCTGGGTCTTGCTGGGATGGAGGTAATTTCCCTCATAATAGCCCCGATGATGCCATGTTTTAGACTTGTGACTGAAACACTGTTGATAACATACCAATGTTTTAGCTGTTCCTGAACAGTGTTTGCACTTCCTCTGTTTCCCACTCAGCCCCACAACATGGAGAAGAGGCTTTGAAGTGAGACAGCTAGGACTGAGGACCTGAATTGACCAAAGGGATATCCTAGGCCATTTAATGCTCAGCAACAAACACTGGTCTCTGTTTCTTATCAAAGTTGCTTGGGGACTGGTTAGGCATTGTTCCACATGAGGAAGGTAATGAGTAATTGTTTTGGAATCACTTGGTTTAGGTTTTGGCTTTTTTTTTTTTTTCCTTCTTCCTGTTCCTTTCAATTATTATACTATCTAAACCCATTAGATTTCTTGCTTTTGCTCTTCCTGTTCTCTCCCCTCTAAGACTGTGGGGTAGTGAATGACTGAGGAGCTCTGTAGTCCTTAGCTGCTTGCTGGGGTCAACAACAGGGGAAAAAACATCTGGAACTTTTGAAGAAGCAGTATTCAGCAATAAGAACATGAGACAACTCTGCTATTACCACTTTTGCATTATTTGGGTTAAAGCAGTGATCTCTACCTCTGACTAGACAGAGAAATTATCTTTCCAGTGGCACTAAAATACTCTGCTACACTGACTTCCCTTGCTGGTGATTTGAACCTGATGTCTGTCATACAATGAGGAGTTTGTGATACACATAATAATAGAGCTGAGCAGGCACAGGTCTGTGCTGTGTTACGTGTGTAAGCATATAGCTTGACAGTATAAATGCTGACTGAAATTCTTTACTTATAAGAAAAACTAAATTATTTACTTCTAAGAGCAACAAGGTCTTTAATGCTGATTAGCCTTAGCAGGGTCTGTGCAGCATAAAATGCCATGACTGGATGTCTGTCCGAAGTTGTGTAATTTAGAGCACCCTGCATCTGAAGGAATGTAATATTATCTTATGTTATCCCATTTTTCCACCTCCAAAAAGGTATTTATACCCACACCTGATGGAGTCCTCCTAACACACACTTGCACCAGAGCATTACACCTGCTACTAAAAATTTTGCACATATAGTATAGCCAGTCTCTGCATGCAGAAGAGGTCTACTGTATCCCAGTGGTGTCAGCTTCTATGCATGCACTACACAGCAGATGCTCCCTGGTATTGTTGCCAATTTCCCAATACCTTCCACAAAAGAAAAGTCAGCAAAAGCAGTTATGATGGGCAATTTACACAGTTTTCTCCCATACAACCACTCTACTTAAACCCCATAAAACTGTTCTGAAGATGTAGTAC
Organism: Forpus xanthops; assembly: GCA_032466535.1. Lineage (NCBI taxonomy): Eukaryota > Metazoa > Chordata > Aves > Psittaciformes > Psittacidae > Forpus > Forpus xanthops. Next base: position 19,324 of record JASSUY010007210.1, on the reverse strand, counting down.
AACTCACATACCATCTTTCCCAGGGCCTTTTGGCCTCTCTTCTGGCAAATGATGTATTCTAGTCACATAATGGAGAAGTTTTTGTCCAGCTGGGAGAAAGAATAAAGAGGAACAACCTGCTGCTAATACTGGAATAATATGTCAGGTCTAGACTGTTTCCTGCACATTGCCAAAGACCTTTAGGAAATGGGAACATCACGAATCTCTGCTGAACCAGAGGAAATGTACTGAATGCACTGCATATTTGACACCCTTTCATTACAACATTTAGAAAACCAGACTAGACCACGTAAGGTAGACTCAGCAGGAACTTGTCTCATCCTACAGGCAAATGCAATATTTACTAAATCCTATTTACTTTATTAATGTAAATATATCATCAGCCAATCTGTCAGGGGTGTTACAATGATTAAGTAAATAACTTCCAGAAAGACCTTGAGGAAAAAAGAAATTCTAAAGATTAGACAAATTATTGAAGCAAACAGATGACATCAGGTATCTCTCAAAAAAATAATCAAAAAGCATATTATATCTTGATTTGCATTTCTGTCTTTAAAGATTACGGTTTGCTACTGCATATTACACATAATAAACATGAAGCAGACAATCACTGAACTTTCACTTAAGATTTCTACATCAAGCAAAAAAACCCACTGTTACTGTGAAACCAGCTCTAAAGGAAAGAGATCGTTTCAAAAGTCTTGGTGCTGCAAACACTTAAATTTCTTTCAGATACATGATTATTTCCACTGAAATTATGGAGGCTTTTCAGAGTCATACAGACTGGCATATGTGCCAATTGTAGGAAATAGGGTTCAATTATCACCACCTTTCACTTCAACCACACCTGTGTGAGCTTCCTGGCTACACTTTGGAGTGGAGCTAAACAGACAACTGTTGCATAATTAACATATGGCAAGTTTTTAATTTTGTGAGCATGCATAAAGATTGGGCAACAAGAAGAAAGGGGTGTTTGAGCATTATGAATAAATATCACAGAATCACAGAATTGTTTAGGTCAGGAAAGATAAAGAGCAAGTCCAAACATTAACCTAGCACTGCTGAGTCCACCCCTAAAGCAGGTTTCTAAGTGCCATATCTACACACCTTCTAAATATCTCCAGGGACAATGACTCAAACATTTCCAATGTTTGAAAACCTTTTCAGTGAAGAATTTTTAATAATATCCAAACTAAATCTCCGCCAGTGCAATTTGAGGCCATTTCTTCTCATCCTATCACTTGTTACTTGGGAGAAGAGACCAAAACCAACCTCACCACAATCTCCTTTCAGGTAGTTGTAGAGAACAAGGTCTCCCCTGCACTTCCTTTTCTCCAGGCCAAACAACCCCAGTTCCCTCTGCTCTTCACAGGAACTTGTTCTCCATATCAATACTGTGCAAAACAATACAGAATTTCTTTTTCATCTTCTTGGAAATAGCTCAAGAATGTATATGTAAGTCCAAGTGTGCTACATAAAAATATGCTTTTACTATGTGTATGTTTATGCATAGCAGTGCATTTGAAAAATTATATTCTTAAACAATTTTTTAAAAAACAGATGAGTCATGCTTTGGTGACTGATCAATCAATATTCTCATCAATTTCAGGGAAAATACAGTTCAGCCCATCCCAGTGGACAGCTACAGAGGGAGTAACATGATTTCAAACGCTCAGTTCACAAAGAACTACTTTAGCTCCCGATTACATTTACAAAACACAATACATTCTGATCTCTACAAAACAAGCCTCTTGATATAGTTTTCAATCACAGATCTCAAATGCATTATCCTTTTACATTTATAAATACAAGTAATTTTACAGCAACAGTTCTCAGCTTTGTAAAGTTAGGAAGACCCTTCCCACTATGACATTACCTGCCAGTAATCTATTTCAGCCACCTGCATAACTGACTGATTTAGAAAATTACCAGTGTGTTAACAGCCACCTTAAAATATACACCAAGAGTGATAACTGACATGAGAATGTAGGCCCATTAATATTCTTTTCCATCTTTGCGGATATATTTATTTTGAAATAGATTCTTCAGAAGTATAACAGCTTAATTGTTTCATCTATTTGGAATGTTACATTCTAGCTAAACTTTTATTGACAATTCTCATGTGAGTACTAAAAGTTGTTTGGGGTTTTTTTGAAGAAAATATACCAACAGTAAGTTTTATGCTTTTAATATCTAAATAAATCAGCCAAACTTTGTAAAAGATTCTCATGAACACACACAAAGATGGAAATCTGTGTTCTGTGAAAACCTGCATTGTAAGTAGGGTACGCATTAAAGTTATCTGCTACGAACAGTAGAACTTATTTTCTCAGAATCCAGGCCTTAGGACTGGTAATTTTTTTAAGAAAGTGCTGAATAAGCAACAAATACTAAATTCTAAACGGAACAACGATGTACCTATATACAACTGTGCCTCACAATTCAGATGGCAGAAAGCTATAATCTGAAATTAGGTACACTGCATATATGTAGTGTAAAAGCCATCAAAGCAGTTAATGGATTCATGCAGTAAGTAATAAAAAAATTCAATCCCAGTATCACATAGTTACTGATCTGGAAAATACAGAAATGAAAAATGCCTATGTTTGCTGATAGAAACTTGAGTTCTCTATGTTACCTTCAAAAGAAAATCGAACAACCTTCCTGTGTAACACTTTGTCAAATCCTTAAGTTTTCGAGCAATTCCACATGATATAATTTAACTATTATATCAAATATACAACACATACTGTCAGTAAATTGAAATATGAGAATTAAAATTAACAGCCAGTCTTTCAGAAGCACAGCACTTTCAACACCAACATGTGCATATTGAACTTCCTGTCTGTGATTATTACTCAAACATGGCTGCACCATAATCACTATAAGCATGGCTATTCATCAAATAAGTCATGATTTTTTGTGCTTCAGAATCACTTATAAAACACCTGAGCCAGAAGCCCTGCCTGTGACATCTCTTAGTTTTAAACTGATTTTGTATAAGCCTTGCCAGTTCTCATGAAAAGCACGACAGAAAAATGTTACAAGTTTTGCATGGCACAAATGAGGAATGGATTTCTATAATCAAATCTTAACTAAAAAAAATAAACCAAATCCCCCAAAAAACAAGAACATCACTTGTTTGTACAAAAATAACATTCAGCCCAAAACATCAAGACACTAGAATACAAAATTACTTTTATACTGCCTTTCTGGTTCCAGATACCTCCAGGGATGCAAGTATCTGAAAGAAAAGACCTACATATCTACTGCACACCTTTTCTTCACTATCGCCACAGAATTTAACAAGATTTTATACTGTATGTGACACATAATGAGGACAATAACATTACACACTTATCTACTGTAGCTTCCAGATGCCACAGACTCCTATAGGAGTTCTGTGATTTATGCTATCACAAGACACCCATTCATCTTTCTTTTTGTGTTATATTGATAAAGTTGGAAAGGTCTGTAAACTGCAGGAGGAAATAAGGAGGTAACGCAGTTACAGACTTATTATGTCCTTTACTGGAATGCATGGATTAGTTCTGGAAACACCAGCTGATTCCATGAAGACTGCAAGCCCACAGTCACAAACACTGTGACTTCCTTCTAATACAAAGACTAACTGACACGCCTGAGTTACGCAGCCCATTATCTCTTCTTTCTTGTGAAACAAGTACAAGCATCACTTAAAATTACTGAAAAAAAAAAGAATATATGTATTAATTCACAATTATTTAAGCATAACAAAAAAACTCTTTTACAATGAGCATGGTTAAGCTCTGACACAGGCTGCCCAGAGACGTAGCAGTTTCTGCCTTCAGAAAGAGTCAAAATCCAACTGTACAATGTTCAGATCAGCCTGCTCCTGTTGATTGCACTGAGGACAGGGTTGGACTAGATACCTCAGCTATTTTGTGATTCTATGAAGGCTGCTAAGGAAGCAACACAAATATAATGAAGTAGAGCACCACCTGTTTTTCTGATTTTTAGATTAAGGTCCAACCTGAAGGAAAGAATTTGTGATTGAATTTGTAAGTGTAAGAATGCTGAGCTATCTTGAGAATGCATATTTTCCATGCTTTGATCCCACATAAAGTTCTATATAGCAAAAATTGGAAAAAAAAAATTTAAATCCATTACTACCTTTTAAGTATCTTACACTGAAGCTCTTAAAAATAGCAGAAAAGAGACTTAATTAACTTTCTTCAACAATTTCCTTCTTCTCACAACTATTTTAGGAAAGGGAGGAAGCAGTGAATGCACAACCTTCTAGAACACAATTTAACATACAATACAAATTCACATTACATAAGCTATTTGTAGCTAGTTAAGTGTCAAATAAAACCCACTGAAGTTAGAACTGTGATACAACTAAGAAAAAGAACCGGAGGAAAGCCAGTGAAGCTGATTCTGCTCCTTGTGCATAAATACATTCTCCAAGTAGAACCTGTGAGCAATTTATGTAGAAAATCAAATTAATTCCTTTTAGCACCTGAAGCATTTGATATTTCATGGGATTTTGATGTATCTGGCAGTTTACTCACATACATATATGGTCTTCATTACATTCACTCCTGAAAGTTCCAAGTTAAACCTTCACACAGCTGCTGCATACCTTAGCTTCAGACATAGGGAACAGTTTCACACTAATCTGTTTAATGAGCTATTACACATTTTAGATTAATTTATAATAAAAAAGTATCAGAAAATATACATAATTTTTTGCAGTTACCCAGCAGTTCCATTGCATCATCTTCATTGTCAATATCGTCTTCGGTTACAGATGGAGCTGTGCTTTGAGCAGAATCAAAGGAGTCCTGAGAAAGCATGGCAGCCAGTAGTTTCTTATGTTGCTGCTGTTGTTGTTTTAGTCCTTTGGTCTTTGGCTCCATTTTTAAGCTGTGAGGGAGGAAAGCACAACTTTCTTTTACTGGTGCTTTCTATGAAGCATGTTACACATTTGTCAAATTACTGTAGCCCATGATGTCTTCAGATCTAAAGGTGAACGCCATCAGATCGCACATAAACCAGCTGGTTATTATTCATTCCCTGACCATTGGATGTTGTTGTCCTGGTTTCAGCTGTACCAGTCATGCTTTTCTCATTCCTCGTAGCTGGTGCAGTGCTGTGTTTTGGCTTTAGTCTGAGAACAATGCTGATAACACACCAATGTCTTAGTTCTGCCAGTGAGGAAGGGTACATGAAGCCAGGAGGAAGCAGAGACAGGACCCCTGACCCAAACTCACCAAAGGAGTATTCCATACCACAGCACGTCACACCCAGTATACAAACTGGGGGGAGTTAGCTGGAAAGTGCAGATCACTGCTCGGGTCAGGCTGAGTGTCAGTCAGAGGGTGATGAGCAATTGCATTGTGCATCACTTGTTTTATTGCTGTGCTTGGTTTTTTTTTTTTTTTTCCCCTTTTAGTTTTATGTTCTCTCCCCTTGTTATTTCCCTTATCCTCATCATTAGTAGTAGTAGCAGGAATTTTATATTATACTTTCATTATTGGACTGTTTTTTTCTCAACCTGAGGGGTTTACATTCTTTAGATTACTCTCCCCATACACCTGGAGGGGTAAGGGTGGACAGGCGAGACAACTGCTGCGCAGTTCTGAGTTACCAGCTGGCCTTCAACCACAACAGGTACAAATCTGCTTGTATTTTCAGGTTCTATCTAAATCTTGTCTGAATGATGACAGGAAATTCCCAATGACTTCATGGGCATTAATCAAAACTAAACAAGCTACATGTACAGAACAGGATGGCAATTACTAGTCAGTATTGCTAAGGCACTGATCATACAGCAACAAAGCTGAAAACAAAGAACTGTTCCCTTGAGTAGTTATGTTATCATAAGCCCACAGGATTCATGACTATACACTTATAACAACAATTCTCATGATTTGTTGACTTGCATCCCTAACTTAACTAACAGACAACTGGAACTGCACAGAAGTTAGCAGAAGGGCCTAAGGAGGACTTGGCTATAGTTAGCAGTTTCCAATTCCTTACAATATCAAGACAATGGGACAGAAGTTTGGTGCCTCACAAAAGGATATCAGCAACACCTCAGGCTGTTGCACAGCCTGTTGAAGGAAGGCATATTTATTGCAAACATATGAAATTTAGTATACTTAATAACAGTTAATTTCCCACTACAAAGATAAACACTAGTAACACAAAGTGGACTTCAGAGATGAAGAACAGTCTTAGCCTTTAGAATATCAGGTTATGGATGAGGCCTCTGCCAGCTCCAGTTCATTTTAGGCTCTAAGAAACAAGAGCATCATATTAAAAATCACTAAATTACCCACTGTGTACATACATTATCCCTTCAGAAACTTTCCCAAGAGCCTTGCTGCTTCTCAGAATTGCTTCAGAAATTTTTTAACATCGAAAACTACTAACAATGACTTGGAAATGAGTTCAATCCTATTTTCACTCTGAACTTGTGAAACATAAGCTCAGTACTAGCAATATTGCCGTCAGCTCTTTTTTATGGTCCCGTATCACATATTAATACTTTGCTTTGCTCCCTTACAGCAGCAACAGAACAGTACAAAATCAGTGGCAAACAGTTTTTCCTCTATTGCAGCCTAGAACATTAAGGGCAAAAAGGTGACCCTTCATCAGGTTGACAAGACATAACTAATACAGCTGCCAGAGACTGTCTACATTATTCCTACCCAGTCATAGTAGTGGTAAAAATCTGTCTTATTTTTTTTTTTTTTTAAGTAAATGGTCTTGGCTTTCAGATACAAAGCATGCCTGCTTCTGTTGCTCATCATCACAGGAATACATGGTAAGAGACAGTGCTTCTCTCCCACTGTTCACTACTGAATTAAGCAAGAAGTGAGGTTTGTAGTTGCGAAGACAGAAAAGCAGACAACTTACAGATCCCCAAGTATCACATACTATGTATACTCACTATTATCTGCTACATGCTGAAATGACCAATATTGAAAATGTATGTCATGAACAGACCAGTGGTCCATAGGAACACACCATTCTCTGCAGCCTGTTCAGTCCCTTACAGAATTACATGAATGTGTAAGGACCCAAGGCTTTCCCTTCCACCAAACAGAAAGAAACTTTTGTGCTCTGGTCTATGAAAACAACACAGAAAGAGGGAGTCACATGACACTGATGGCAATTACTCTACCAGTGACCATAGAATCATAGAGTAGTTAGGGTAGGAAAGGACCTTAACATCATCTAGCTCAAATCCCCATGCCATGGACAGGAACACCTTACACTAAACCATGTCACCAAAGGCTCTGTCCAACCTCACCTTGAACACCTCCAGGGACAGAGGATTCAGTGCTTAACCGTCTGGATATTTCTGTAGTATTTCATTTACATTGCATTTCCTTATGTTTAGTGATAGGTAAAAGAAGACATATTACCTGTAAATAATGGGACAATTGTTTCTATTTTCCTGTTCTTATCCTGCAATTGAAGATTTGGATTAGTTTCGAGTTTGCTGGCTTATGACATAAGTCCTGATGTTTAGTGATCAATAAACGATCACTTTTTATTAAAAGTGTTGCTAAATCAAACTTAGCAAGATATAATTGGTAACATTTAATGTGAATTTCAAATTGTTCTCTGTTCCAGTTGCCAGGTAAAAATGTAGTGGAATTACTTTAGGCTACATTAAATATAAAGAAAATGAATGAAATGAGGCAGACAAAAATTCTTTACAACTGAAAACTTCATTCTTTTAAAAGAAAGAATGAGAGTTTCATTTAAACTTTTAAAACCTGTACTATTCACACTAGTTTTGGATATACTAGCTATATGCTACATTTAAACTAAATTATTATTACCTATTACTTGTCTCATGCATTTGGGGTACAGTCAGTTCCAAATTCTGCTAGTAGCACTTTACTTCACAGTAACACTAAATCATACTTGGAAGAAACTACCTCTTATTAACAAACTATTATTAACTTTTCAGCTTAACTTTGATCAATACAGGTCTTTTAAACTTCCATACATAGATGGCACCAATTTTAGTATCATCACTACCTTGAACTTCTCCAATTAAATGATTATTTTGCAAGACTGCAAACATGCTTTTTATAAATGCCTTACAAAAGCTGATGAAATACTAATGAACCAAAGAATTATCCCAGATACAAAAGCAGTCATACAAATGTAAATCCATATGCTGCATGGTTATTCACTTACCCTGAAAAATCAGTATTCCCACTTAACAATATGTATTCTTCAGCAGGTCTTCAGCACCTAACTGCACCTCAAAACTAGAGATATGTGTCCCATGAGACTTTCCTGGCATCAAGTATCCTATATTCTCCTAATTTCATATACCAGGCAATGTGATTTTGTCACGATACTCAATAAGACTTCTCAGATAGGACAAGGGGTAACAGGTTCAAACAAACAGGGGAAGTTTAGATTGGATATGAGGAAGAAATTCTTTACTGTAAGGGTGCTGAGGCACTGGAATGGGTTGCCCAGGGAAGTTGTGAACACTCCAACCCTGGCGGTGTTCAAGGCTGGTGTGGACAGAGCCTTGGGTGGCATGGTTTAGTGGGAGGTGACCGTGCCCATGGCAGGGGGGCTGGAACTAGATGATCTTCAGATCCTTTCAACCCTAACCATTCTATGATTCTATGAAATACAATTCTCAAAGCCATTAATCCTATTAATCACATTTTTAATTACAGAATTAGTTGTGAGGTTTCCCACAGCCTGAACCAGTCTCTACAAAAGAAAAAAATCCACTGCTTTGAATCAGCTTTGTTAGTCAGAACTAAACCTTTTTGCTTCCTTCTAGAGATTAAACATGAGATGCTTATTTCTGCTCCTTCCTATTTAGTAATATGATACAATATCCTCAATTTGCTTTGTAACATGGAACAGATCATTATTCACTGTCTTTATCAGACTGCTGAATAGGAAAAAGAAACCCAGGTCCTCACAATGAAGCTTCAGTGCCAGACACTGACTCTGTTACTTTCCCAGGAACTGCACTGGTGAGACCTAGCGTCTGAGCTCTGTTGGTGCCAGTCCAAAGTCTGGCTGAGGGATAAGTACTGCATATGCTGCTGCTTCTTTGAAATAGTAGTACTTACAGCTGCATCCCTCCCCCGCCCAATAGTCTAATTAAAAGAAGAAAGAAGTACTCATGGACAACAAACTTTCACAACATGTGAAGAATGCAGCCTGTAAGAGCCTGTAAGTGACAGACAGCTTCCTTCTGACATGGAGGTGAATTCCAATGTGGAAGGCACATGGAGGTCATAGTGAAGAAATACCTTATGCCTTTTCAAAGGGAAGCAGAGACTTTCTGCCTTCTTAGAAGAGGAAGAGAAAGGCACCTATTGCAGTCAGGGTATTACTTATAACTAAGGAGAAAGGCTACATGGCTGAGGGAGAACCATAGGTGTTTAAGCCAATTAACAAATGTAGTGCTTTACACTTACAAGAAAAAAGAAATACTTCACTTTCTGTGACAAACAGGTATCTTCAAATCATGGAAAATGAACCAATTGTAAAAATGATAATCACTTCAAGCTAGCTGAAGCATATTAACAAAGAAACATGCTCTATTCTCAGTAAAGCCCAATAAATCATTAGAGGTTGTTTACTGCAGAGATTACAACTTTCACTTTGAAAAAGACTTGTTATTAACACCAAGATTCTAAGTATAAGAATTGAAGATGAATTTAAGAATTCCTGTTAAAAATAAGATAGGTACTGTTTCCCTTGTTTATCTTTCCTTTAAATGAGAAAATCAGATTTACCGCTAACATGTCAAGAAGATTAATGAATAGGTGCTACCAACCACTTCAAGACAGAAGGGTTAGAAGTACCTGAATGAAGCGATACATAGGAAAATCATGTCATGTTGACAAATCATGTCAACATACACTTAGCTTTATATATAGGAATAAAACCATGTGATTGCAAATAAGTATAAAGTTAATATATAGACGCATGATAAGAAATCAATCACGTATTAATTTTGCATGCTGCCACACTACAGCATGGGAATTTCAAAGCCTTGTACCCTGCTCTCAGAAATTGGGTGTTACAAAGACAGCTTTATTTCATAAATCATAAAATTTCTAGGCCAAATCAAAATCCCACCTTCCTCCAGGACTGCTGCTATCCTCACTGTCCCACTGCTCATTTTTATTTCTTGGTATCGGTGGCTGCAGCATCTCAGCAGCCAGTGGGTCTGCATCATTCTCTTCACGACCAATCCATTCTCCAATCACACGAGGTCTGAGAAGGGGAGTGTTAAAACCTGTTGTGTCCTGAAGAGAAATAAATAATAATAAAAAGACCCTATAAACACTGCACTGCATGTTCTCAACCATACATGCAAATAGAAAAAAAAAAAGAAATAGAAAATAAAGCTATTAGTTTCAAAAGTACAAAACCAATAATGTACATTATCATTATCATTATAGAGGGCTACAAAATGCTCTGTAACAATCATGAACTAATGAAATGATCCTCATTAACAAAATTTCAAGAGAGATTTGCCCACCCCAATGCCTAATATCCCTCTTCTTAATTTTTCATAGCAACTGTAGAAATCTGCAATATAGGCTTGAAAAATTATATATATATATATATTTTTTATAAACACAGAACTCTTGTAATCAGCACTGTGTCAGTTCTGCTAAGAAACACAAGGTCACTTGTATAATGAACACCCAAGCCAAAAGACTGCTGTAGATTAATAGCATTACTCTTATTTGCATTATGAATTAATGGAAAACTAATAACATCTGCATTTGGCATTTAAAAATAACCCTGCTGGGATTTACATAATGCATCCTTTAGTTCTGAAAATGGTATTATCATTTGAATAAAATGCACTTCTAAAACTAGTTCTAGTAAATTTTTAACCACTGATTGAAAGAAGGTAGCTGGAGAGGATTACAAGAAGCAAGCAAAATGAAACTGGAATATTCAGTGCAATAGTTGTATCATTATATCAGGAATTTAGAATAAGAAACCAAATAGTTCTTAAAATTCTATGAAAAAACTGTTCAGAAGTGACGAGTATATCTGTTCTCAATGTTACTGGAATGGTTGTAAAGGGTCATGTACAACTGTAGTCAAACTAAAACACACACATGTATGCAAAAATAAATTGAAATAATGGGACAGGAATATTTACTTTGCTTTAATGAAACTTTTCACACTTCAACTACAGTGAGGTCCTCATTAGAAGAGATATATCTATTCTTATCCTTAAATGAGAAAAATTTCAGGAAAACAAGTCCTTGGCTGTTATCTAGCTCAGCGTCTCAATAAATATTCCTGCCATAAAACAATGTTTTGAAAACAAAAACCATCTGAAAATAAGTACAGCACAGTGATTGCTTAGCCTAGAACCGCATTTTCTCATCTTCCTAAAAACAAACCATTTTTAAAGTCTCTTCTAATTGACACAGACATGGTAAAAGCACAGTTTGAAGGAGAGGTCTACTGATATGAGGCAAAATAAAAAAAAAGGCTGCAAACTGCTTTCAGATGAATATATTTATCCCGCTCTTCCTAGATGTTGCGATTCTGCCCAGCAGAATGACAGAATCATAAAATGGCTTAAGTTGGAAGCAACTTCAAAATCATCCAGCTCCAATCCCCTGCCACGGGCAGGGACACCTTCCACTAGACCAGTTTGCTCAAAGCCCCATCCAACCTGCGCTTGAACACTGCCAGGGATGGGGCAGCCACAACTTCTCAGGCAACCTGGTACCACTCCACGAGCTTCATTTTGACAGAGCCAAATGTCACCCAAGCCCTGAATTATACTCATATACCCTTGTTCTTTCATTTTATCTTCTGCAGTGTGCCTGTGAGTGCATTCTCACACTCCAGTCTCTGTTTGTCTATCCAAAGTGCTCCATCACTTGACTATTCAGTTTTTACACAATTTTCCTTTTTCTGCAATGTTGATGTGACACAGTCGAACCACTGAAAATGGAATACAGCCAATACAGAAGAGAGAAATCTGAGGTAAACACCACAGCTTCAGAGGTTTTATAATACCTAACCACCACTGTCTTTTTTTTCTGTACTTACTAATACATATTTTGTGCATCTATTTCATGCTGTGCTACAGTCAGGCAACATAGACTAGAAGAAAGTTGTCTCTGTTCACTCAACAGATGTAACCTGTTACAGGTGTAACTAACATCATATGCCTATGAGCTAGTAAAAACAACTACTCTACTGCCTACAGTGCTTGCATTACACAAGGTGCTTACATTAGTTTCTCTAAGCAAGAACCATTTGGCCTCTTTTAAGGTTTATTCCTGCTACTCCGGCGATTTTCTCTCCTTCCTTTCACTTATTTTATAGTAATTAATAAAAATGGATATAGTTAAACTTGCAACAACTTGCACTGTCAATCTTGCTAAAAGCTTTCTGTCCTGAAAGTGAAAATTAAAAGTACCTAAAAATACACCCTTTTTTCAATACCATATATTTTTCCTGACACTCTATACTGCACCACCAGCATATGAATAACTGTTAATGTTGTGTCTATCCCTGTTATGCTGATTTCTTTTCTAGACATTTTAGGGATTCAAGTAGCACTTCATACTCTAAATAGAAATGTAATTTACATTACGTAGTCATGCTTTGCCTCACTTTTATCACCTTGCTTTCCTTTTTGAATCTCATTAGATTAGTACACCATCATTTCGATGACCTAATTTATTTCCTTCCTTTCAACTATATAAGCAGCCACAGTGAAAACAGTAAATGGAGAATCAGAGATGGTTCCATTCAGAACACCAGGACATTTATTTGGCACCTCATATAAAAAGCTTCTATAAATTCAGATGAAGTATTCTGTGCTCAAAGAAGGGGGTTTTGTTTGCTTGTTTGTTTAGTACCAACCTTAGATCTTAACTATTTCCAATTTGTATTCCCCCACAAATAACATAAGAGATTGACCCTGACATTAGTGTACACAGAAATATTTTCAGGACAGGTAGGTATTTAAATCTGCGTTAAATGACCCTAGAGGATTATTTTATGGAGCAGTCCAGGTGTCATCCATGTATCACCCACATCGATGGCTACCAACTTGACACACTCAAGCTTCTCTAATGTGGAGATCAGGAGAGGAAGGAAAAGACCAGAGGACAGCTGATCCTCATCTTCACATTGGGCTGAGATCTGGATTTTGAGGGAACCTCCACTGCAAGAAATACTTCGGGGTGAAAAGAAGTTTGTTTATTTTTATGACTTAGAGTAGTTTTTTCTTCTGTTTTATTAATTATTATCTCTGTTCATTGAGTAATAATACCCATAAGAAGAAAGTATACCCTAGACATAGTACAGGAAAAAATGTTTTAATATTACCATTGATGGTCAAAATCTGCTATGAATAATTATATCATCTTCACTTGCGCCCGATTTTGGATCCTCAACACTTAGATTTCTCCCATTATTAATAATTAAAGTGACTGAAAGACATTGTTTGGAATTCTGGACAAATCTCACAATGTGAAATTCTTAAAAAATACTTTAAAAAAGAAAATATTTCTAGATCTCTGTATTTGCAGATAAAAACAAAACAAAACAAAACAAAAAGCCTGGAAAGCATTCACTAAGTGTTCTTCAGCAAATCACAAGCCAGAAGATGAATAAATCTTCCCCTTTGTCCTCTTAAATTGCTTTTAAATGATAATATTTTAGTCCACCTCCAACCATGGCAAGAGATACAAGGCATGACTTTTTTTTTTTTTTTTTGCAAGATCTGGTTCAGAAACATTGCTGAAATGGGTACAACCATATCAACCCATTTTAAACATACTTTTTTGCACTGTAACATTGAGGCTACATTTTGCCTCAATGTATCTTACCATGTATACATTCTACAGTTCTACAGTGCAACACATATTACAGTTTATTTTGTGACAAATAGGGTCTCCCAGTAGCAGTACTTCCAGAGGAGGCACATCTTCAATAGCCCCATGGTCAGGGCATTCACCTAAGACACCAGAGTTTTCATAGTATGGCTATTCTATACTTCTGTGCGTATTTGAACTTCCACTTCCCAGGGAACTGCCCAGACGGACTTAGGAAAGAACCCTGAAATTCACAATGAATTCTCTATAATTATTTTAATCAGGCTAGAATTCCACTCATTTGGCAGAAAAGCTAACATTCTAGCTCAATTTCTTTGTTTACATGTTTCTTTGTGTTATTAAGGAGCTTTAGGAAACTACACACTTCCATGCATAGCTTCTGTTCAGTGGAAAAGAGAGTGACTTAATTCAAAAATTTGTATTCCATTAAGTCTGCACTTTAGTCTTAACATCTGAGAGTCACAAATCATCCCTTCTCATTTTCTTTTCTTACATATAATCCAGCCAGTTGATAATTTTACAAAGCTTCCATGGCCTAGAGATGTGGGCTGAATTAACAAAACAGAACACCAAACTCTGCCAGTCTGAAGTAAACGAGATCAAAAAGGAGGGGATCTGTATAATAAATCTGTTTTAATTGCAGCAATGCTAGGAATTTCTTTTGCAATGATACTAGTGAACTCAGAAAATTTTTAAGACTTTATAGCAAACAGCTTACATTTAGACAGAAAGACTGACCTTGCTTGCCTGTATTTTTTCTACTTCTGCCTTGGACTGAAGCTGCAAGTACTGGCACAAAGCTAATAATAGCTGATATTTGACAAGAATCTGTTTAAATGAACCCTTCCACAAAATTGATTGTAATTCAGAGCAAACTGGTATTCCAAATCCAAATTCTCGAGTAACTAAGCAACTAACTAATTAACTGGATTACTTGGGAGGAGTTACATCAAACAATACTGATCAAGTACTCCCCTGACAAAAGCAGCTAGAGGTTACTGCAGCCAGAAAGAAACAAGTTTTTAAAAGACACTTACATAATAAGAAACAAAAATAAAGAACACATCCTTTGTTTTTTCTGGGTTCATAAATCTAAACCACAGATGAACAGCAGGATTATGGGCTCTGTCCTAATTCCCAAGAATGTTCGTGATCACAAAAACAAAGCAAGGAAAAAGGTATAGAAGAATTTATTACTGTGTTTAGCTTTTGTGCCTTTCATGACATTTAAGTAATGCCAGTGTCCTAACAGAATCTAATGCCAAGTTTGAGAATGACGTTCCAGACCTGTTACATGCACGTGAAGGGTTAAGTGGTTAATCCAAACCACAGATGAATGTGGTTTGAAAATGATGCAGTGGTGCCACAGCATAGATAAGGAATCTGTAGTAATAGCATGTATTTCTGGTGAAAGGATTACAATGAACTTGATAACATTTATACCTGGAAAATAAACATCACCTAGGTACCCACTCAGGTGAAATGGAACCAAATTCGGTCTAATGTTAAACCACTATCAGGAAGCCTTTGTTTTTGAAGCCAAATAAAAAAAACATCAGTGTTCTCAGCACTGATCTCAGACTAAAGCCAAAACAGCACTGCAACAGCTACTTAGAAGGAGAAAAATAACTGTTACAGTTGAAACTAGGATACACACCTATGTTTTAGTTGTTGCTAGAGTAGTACTTACTCTGATTAAGTATTTTTCAAGCCCACATTCTTTGGCAGTGAGGAGGGGCATGAGAAGCCCACAGGAAGCAGAGACGGGACATGGGATCCCAAGTAGCCAAAGGGGTTTTCCATACTACACCACATCATGCCCAGTATATAAACTGAGATAAGTTACCCAGAAGGAAATGATCACTGCTCAGATCAGGCTGAGTATTGGTCAGCAAGTGGCAAGCAATTGTATTCTGCATCATTTGCATCTTCTGAGCTATCATTTCTTTTTGTTGTTGTTTTCTGCTACTATCATTATTGTTACTGCTGGTATTCTATTACCTTTACATTTTACTTTATTTTAGTTATTAAGCTGTTATTATCTCAACCCACATGTTTTACATTCCTTTGATTCTCCTCCCCATCCTGCCCAGGACTGGTGAAAGGAAGATCATAGAATCATAGAATAGTTAGGGTTGGAAAGGACCTGAAGATCATCTAGTTCCAACCCCCCTGCCATGGGTAGGGATACCTCCCACTAAACCATGTCACCCAAGGCTATGTCCAACCCAGCCTTGAGCACTGCCAGCACAATGGAGCATTCACAGCTTCCTTAGGCAACCCATTCCAGTGCCACTCCACCCTTACAGGAAAGAATTTCTTCCGTAGAGCCAATCTAAACTTCCTCTGTTCAAGTTTGAACCCCTTGTCCTCTCAGTACAGTCCCTCACGAAGAGTCCCTCCCCAGCATCCCTATAGAGATGTGAGCAAGCAGTTATGTGGTGCTGAGTTATGGCTGAGGTTAAATCATGACAAGGGGAAAGTAAGTAAAGGTCACGGTTTCTAAATGGCAGACCCATATGCATGTGACTGCATGGTAACAGTGATCAAACCTGTCTAACTGGCCTTTCCTGGGGAACCCAGTGGAGGTATACTTGCAACAGAATGGTTCATGCCCTCATTTTACCAGGAGAAAGGAAAGGTATTAAAAGAGTATCTATCTCCTCTATTAGGCATTATTCCTTTGTTTTACGTACCTTTTGAACCTATTTCCCTAAGAGTACTGGTTTATGACACCACGAATAAACCCCAAGATTCCTGGCACTACAGGCACGCTGCTGTTCTCTAGTGAAAAGAGGGAAGATAAAAGGTGTTCCATTTCATTTGGAACTTTGAAAAATTAGCTTAATTACTCTCTCAATACAAAGTTCACACCAGCTAAAACTAAAATTCATGTTAAAAATGTAATGTATAAAAAAGGCCAAAACAGAGGAGATCCTTGTTTGTTGCATTGAGTAAGGAAGTAAGGACTGATCTTTATGCCCTTGTGCATTCTTGATTACATTTGGGAAGCAAAAGTTATTCATAAATATTCTAACAAATCATAGCCAAGAATGCAGAATTCATGTCTTCAGGAATAAAAGCTATTTAAAGCTTTCAAAATTTAAAATTTAAAAATTTAAAATTTATTTTAAATTAATTAAAATTGTTAAACTCAGTGAGGTTTCTTTTCCATAGCTAATAGCTCACTCTGGATCCACCGCCTAATTTTCAGCATGCACTGTACTTACCCATTAGCTTTCCATACCCAAACTTCCTCTAAACTCAAGAGAACTGAAGTGTGTGTACCAGGACAGGGAGATGCCAACTCTCATTGCCTAAAATTATGACAATCATCTGTCTTCTTTAATGTTCATTAGGCATAAAGTAAATCTTACCTTATCAAGTTCATCAGAAATAGCAATGCCTAAAAACAAAACAGATTAAAAAAATATTTAGAAACATTATGTCTATAAATGTCTTTAAGTACAGTAAGTAAAACTAAGGTTTAATCTGGAAACTACTTATTGCTCTCTGCATTCTGATATACCACACAATGTATCGTATTCTCTTCCATTAGTGAAATTGCCTGGAAACAACATACTCTTAAACTTTCCTCAGCTGCAATATTATCAAAAAGGAGTTTTAAAAAAAACATGGAAATTAAAATGGCAGATTTGCCAGTAAGTGACAATGAGCTTAAGCGTACTTTTACCTGCTTTCTAAAATCAAAGCAGCAACATAAAATTCACATATGAACACACTGTTATGCAAATCTCACCCTGACCAGCATGTATAACATCATGATGCAATCACAGGGCAACATGGACATGACTTCTTTTTATCTCCATGGTTCAGTATAGAAAAGGTTCTATGAAAACATATGGAATTTAAAGAGTGGAAAATCTCACTATAAATTTCACTATAAAATGCAAATCATTTTCTCTAAACCCCTATAAAAGAATTTGCTTGCTCTTGTCCTTTCTGCTGATGCCTGCCTGAGGCTGTCCTATGCTTGCTTCCATCATGTCATCCAACTCCTACATATATGCATAGCTGGTGTCAGAATTGTTAATGTATCTATACACCTCAACCATATCACATGGAGAGAGCAAGTTACCATACATTTCATCCTATCATGCTGAAAATTCTTATATATGAAACTAAAGCATTTCCCAGGTTCCTATGGGGTTTCATAAGAAACATTTCCAGTTTAGAGCTTTAATTAAAAAAACATTGTGGTGAAAATAAAGTGGAGAAGTATCTATGCATAGTAAAAATACACACTTGAAAGTAATTGTCTAATTCATATCACATTATCGAGACAACTTTGTCCAAGGAACGCAAGAGATGATATTGCAAAATAATGTTGTGGTTTAAGCCTCTTAAACTCACGCTGTCGCTCTCTCACTCACTCCCCTCTCTTTCTTCCCCAGTCCCAGGGGATGGGGTGGAGAATCAAAACAATGCAACTCCCATAGGTTGAGATCAGAACATTTTAGTAACTAAGGTATAACATAAATCACTACTGCTACCACCAATAATAATACAAGAGAAATACAAAGAAAGAGAATACCGTAGATCTTCACCTAATACCTAGCCATTCCATGCAGTGCACCCCCCATCACCTCATACCAAGTCCCGAACATGCCATGTACAACCCCCCCACACACACCACCACCCTTCTGGGTCTCTGTTCTCCATCTCTACATCCTGGGCATGAAGAGCTGTGGTATGAAATACCTCTTTGGTCAGTCTGGGTCAGGTGCACTGTCTCTGCTTCTTCCCGGCTTCCTCCTGGCTTCCCCTTCTCCCTGGCAGAGTGTGAAACTCAGAAAGTCCTTGGCCAGCCTAAACATTCTAAGCCAGAACTATAATCACTGCTGTTATCAGCACTGTTCCCAAGCCAAAAATCCTAAAGGAGAAAAATGACTGCTGCTGCTGAACCCATGACATTAGTATTAACTGAGTTGAGAGTTATTCTTTCTAAAATCACACTATAAAGACTGCCACAGTATGAGCTTATTTCCATGACATTTTTATTTCTTACTATGTGGTATAGAGTCATAGAATCATAGAATAGTTAGGGTTGGAAAGGACTTCGAGATCATCTAGTTTCAACCCCCCCCTGCCAGGGGCAGGGACACCTCCCACTAAACCATGTCACCCAAGACTCTGTCCAACCCAGCCTTGAACAACACCAGCAATGGAGCATTCACAACTTCCTTAGGCAACCCATTCCAGTGCCTCACCACCCTTACAGGAAAGAATTTCTTCCTCAGATCCAATATAAACATTCCCCCTTTAAGTTCAAACCCATTACCCCTTGTCCTCATTACAGTTCCTCATGAAGAGACCCTCCCCAGCATCCCTACAGGCCCCCTTCAGATACTGGAAGGCTGCTAGGAGGTCTCCACACAGCTTTCTCTTCTCCAGGCTGAACAGCCCCAACTTTCTCAGCC
>JASSUY010007209.1:3929-51359 GCA_032466535.1 Forpus xanthops | reverse complement strand
GGGCTTGGAGCACCCTGCTCCAGTGGAAGGTGTCCCTACACATGACAGGGGTTGGAACTGGGTGAGCTTTAAGCTCCCTTCCAACCCAAACCATTCCATGATTCTATGATGTGATGGAGCTGTGGACTGAAGTGTGGGGTTGGTTGGTGCAGGCAGCAGGGGTGGGAGAAGCTGGAGGGGATCCCACTCTGATGAGCATCAAGCTTCCTCCTTAGCATAGCTGCACAGAGAGCCACAGGACTGAGCTGCTCGGGAGCACTTGCACAGGGAGTAACCAGATTTAGAAATCTGTAGCTTGGAGTTGCTGTGTTACCTTGGAGATGGGCACAGCTCACAGCATAAGCATCCTCCCTTGCTTGGAGGGTACTGCTGCTTGTCTTGCCATCTGCAGAATGGCCATGGGCTGAGTCCTGCCTGTCCTGTGCCTCTGGACAATGGTGACAACCCCTTTACTGCAGCTGCAGAGCAAAGGCACTGATCCTGTCTCCCCTGAGCTGCCACTGGCAGTGCTGTGGGCTGCTTGGCAAGGATGGAGGGAGCTCTCAGCCCCTCTTGCGAGGAGCTGTGATGAATTTGTGCTGCCTCTCAACCAAGCGTGAATTTGGCAACAGCATTGGAGAGACAGGAGCTGGGGTATGAATGGAGCAGGGAGGAAGGGGAAGGTCCCACAGGTGGGCAAGTGTGGGGTGGGAGCTGACACAGCACTGAAGTGGTGCAGGGTTGGTTCCTAACAGTGAACCAGGAAAGCAAGAAGAGGGCACATGAGACTTCACTTTCGAGATGCCACATTGCCCGTGTTCAGGCTGGCACTGATGTTACTTCTCCTGTGTATCTGAGCATTTTCCATTGCTTGGATGGAGTCATTCACTCACCACATGCACCTACTATTCTTTACCTTCTTGGCTTCCTACATGCAGTGCTTTTAAAACAGGATTGAAACCTGAAGCAAGCCAAGCGTGGCTGCAGCCTACCCATGCTGGCAGCATTCAGCAGTGTCAGCCTGTGGCTTTGTCTCTCCCAAATGCAAGGATCTTGTCTCCCGGGAAATCCAGAGGCAGGGAAAGGTGCTTGTTGGTAGCTCAGAGACGGAGACTTGAGTGCATCAAGGAACACCTTTCCCATGATGATGCGCCAGATACTCTGGGTACCAGCACTGACTTGGAGTAAGACTGGATGTTGTGCTGGCTCGTGTAGGGACAAACGTGCATGGAGGAGACGAGAGGGACCAGTGTCAGCTCTTCACTGATCTAGGAGCTGATCACTGCTCACAGCACTCACTTGTGTGTCTTCTGCCTTTGCCTCTGCAGGCTGCAGCTTACGCGTCAGAGGATGGGGTTCTTACAGAGGCCATGATCGATGCCCGGGTAGCTGATGCTGTGCAGCAGCACAAACAGAAGATGGAGTGGCTGAAAACAGAGGATGCTGAAGCAAACAAAGGGCCTTTCCCTCAAGGAACACCTGTGTGAGGAGGCTGCAGGCTTCAGACCAGCACCTGTGGGGCCGTGGGGCTTTGGGGCAAGTGTTTGGTGGAATCATTGGTGAGAGAAACATGTCCATTGGGGCAAGGGGGGGCAGTGCCTGCGTCTGCCTCTGGTTCATGGTTTTAAAGGGTGCCAGAAACCAAAATGGTTTCAGTGAGGCAGCAGGAAGTGTATTAAAGGACCCCCTTACTGAAATGCTGGTGACTGTGTTAGTCTGTGTGGCCTGTCCTACTACAGAGGCCATTTGGCACTGCAGTGTCCCAGTGCCATGGGCCTGTGGGAACCTGGGCTGTGTCCAAGGCTCACATTCCCATGTATTGAACTTCGCAGGGTTTAGGCTTCAGCAGAGCCGTTGTCCTCTGCCCATGGCACAACTCCTTGCTCATATATCTATATAGCATTGCTTCCTGCTCTTTTGTTGTTGCCCCGTCACAGACTCAGGACCCACTTTGTGTTACAGAGGTGTCGGCCATGGTTCACTTGGACTCAGCACTTGGGAGCTGCTGGAGCTGTACAATGGGTTGGCTCATTCACACTGGAACTTCCCTCGTGCTGGGGCTGCTGCTGCTGGGGCCTGGCTGCTGCCTTTTGCCTTCTGTGAGCTCGGATCTCCTAAAGGCTGGGGCCTGGCTCTTCCCAGTGCTTGGGATGCTGCACAGCCCCACAGCCGCTGCTCCCCAGGCTGCGATGGGGCTGTTGTGGCTGCACAGCCACAGGGCTTCGTTTGCTTGGTCCTTGCTCCTGCAGCCGCGGAGCAGCCCTGGGTGTTGCTCCCTCCATAAATGATATCTGTCTGGAAGGAGGGGGGCACTGCTCAGTGAGCCTCTGGCATCCCCATGTCCGGCATTGACCACCCTGGGCAAGCACATCGGCCTGACCCCAGTCTGTGCCCTTGAGTACCCTGCTGAGATGTTCTCCAACAGCAGCCTCTGCTCCAGCTCTTCCACTGGTGACTGTTCCAGAGCTTTGGGGGATGCTCCCTGACGGCAGCTTGTGACTGGGAGCAGAGCAGGGCTGGCCACTACAGGCAGCCTTGGGGCCAGCAGGAATGGAGCACCCCTTGAGGCTGCTGATTGTCGACTGTGGCTGTCCACCTCTGCATGTAGGTCTGTGGTGCTCTCCCTGGTGTCAGGGGAGACCCTGAAGGTGCGTTTAGAAGGTGGTGCTGTGTTAAGGACGAGCATCCCCCTGCCATGTCCTCAATGGCTGAAGTAAACTGGAATGCCCTTTAATTCCCTTCCCCTTCAGCCTAAGCGCAGTTGTCCTTTGGTCCACTGATGCACTACAGGGTTCTGGGCTTCCCCTTTCCTGTTGAGATCTTACTGGAGTTAACACTGCTGTTAAGCCCCAGGCAATGAAAGGGAGGGAAGCAGAGCCCCTCTCTGCTAAAGGAACCTTCCTAATGCATTATACGAGGGAGCAGCTTCATTCATGTGATTGAACCCCCCAGTTGTGGCACACACCTTCAATACCGTTCCCTTCTCTTCCATAATCATCTCCATAAGCACAGAAGGAGCTGAGGGGTGGGGAGCAGGGTCTTGTCCTTCCCCTGTGCTGCTGATACCGGAAAGATAATCCTGCTGGAAAGCTGTGGAGAGGCAGCCGCTGGCTCTGCTGTTCCATTTCACCCTGCACCAGGTCCCTGCTTGGAAGCAGAGGGAGCGCGGTGCTCATCCCACAGCACTGATCCTGTGCTGGGCAGCAGGGATGAGCTGCAGCTCCGGGAATGCAATGAGCTCCAAGCAGGCTCCTGCAGGGAGCACAGCGGGAGCAGGGGCTGCCCTCAGGGCCGCTCTTTGCTGCAGGACAGAAGTGCTCTTCAGTGAGGCTTCAAGGGCTCTTAATGGCCACTCGTAAGGATGGATAGCGCTGTCCTCACATGAGCTTTGCTCATGGGCCGTGTGATGGAAAGGGTTGTGTGTGGTACAGACATCGGGTGCTTGGGGGAGCGCGTGGATGCTTCGGTGGCTCTGGTGTGTGATGAGACAAGGGGTCAAGTTCTTGCCCCATCTTGGGTATCCCGGTGGCTGCTGCTCTCCCCTGACTGGGACCTGGTTTCTTTACTGCCCTTTAAAAGGGGGGGAGGGATAAGCAGAGGCATTCCTGTGCTTCATACTTGGAGCTCACTCCTAGGAACGCACGGAGCAGCTCCTGTGTGCCTCAACCTCCCTCCACCCTCAGGCTCCTCAATCAGCTTTGCCCATCCGCTCTCGGTGCTTTGTGCTGTGGCCCCTTCGGCGCTCGCTCCTTTCCTCCTCTCCACAGGCTGTGGCAGCTCCTCCATGTCTGAATCCACAGTGAATCCTCTCCTCCTTGCCTGAGCATCCCCTGTGCAGAGCAGGCTCCTGGTCCCCTCCTGTTAACACAGTGCCTGGGAGCCACCTCTGTGCTGGCAGCAGATGTCTGTTTGCACCAGCCCAGCACTGTGGCTACATCACTTACCAAAGCCCAGTGATGGAGTGGCGGAGGTTGTGTGGACTGCTTGGGTCCAGTCCTCCAACCCTGTTGTCTCCATCTCTTCTCACTGTCTGCGTTAGCACAGGCTTCTGCTTGTACAACCTGATGCTGCTTCTTCCCTGACAGTGTTTTGGGAGCTGATGGGATAGGTTACAGCCAAATAATCCCATTGTTGGAGCTTAACGGCCTTGTGCTCTGGTTATTAGCATTGGGAACACTGGGAACGTGGGTAATTGATACTCTCTGCACTTCTACAGCATGGAACTACCGTAGATGTCAGGCTTCAAAGTGCTGCTTTGGTCAGGGGGTGACAGGAATGAAGTTCTCCATCCGTTCTGTCCCTGTTTGCCCATCCCTCATCCTTCCTCCGCATCCTGGGCCATGCTGGGCAGATGAAGCCCGCTCTGACCCCTCGCCCCTCTCTGGGTGGATTCGTGCCCTGCTGAATGGCTGTGCCGTCAGTGCCACTGCTCATGGAATGCAGCAGGGAAGAGCCTGGTGCTGCTCCTGCCTCAGCACAGGTTCCAGCACAGGGCCCTGACTCCCGTCAGCCTCCTCAGTGCCTTCACTCTGCTGTAAGCCCACGGTGTGAATGATGTCCCTGTGGAGGTGGCACCCAGGGAGCTCCACGCAGGGATGGAGGGGAGCAGCCCAGGGCTGAGGGTCTCTCCATGGCACGCGCTGAGTTGGGAGCAGTGATTTCTATTGGAGAGCAAATCTGAGGGCAGAGGGATGAGGAAGTGTCCATCACCCCCACCCTGCACTGCCAGCGTGCTCTGGGCTCCAGCACTGCAGCTGCCAGGCAGATTTACAGCGTGGCCATTTATCCATCCTCACTGGCCATCGCTCAGGTGTTTACTTCTGACCACGAGGAAGGTTCAGCTGTGCATTGTCAACCTGTGCTTGTGTTTTGGATGGAGGAGAACCACTCAGATTCTTTTGTAACGCACCATCTGTGCCTGCTCCCATTGTACTGTTCCGTTGTCATTGTCCCTATGTGGGTTTTTATATTAAAAGTGGTGAATTCGGTGAACTTGTGCGCTCTGTAGCACAGCCCCTCCCTTGCTGCACCAGGAGGCTCTTTGCTGATGGATGGAACCCCATCAGCTCAGGTGACAGCGGCAGCAGCACCCGGATGTGAGTGATGGGGCTGTGCTGGAGGGATCCCAACAGGAACATGGCAGTGTTTCAGTGTCCCATGGGTGCCCATCTCCGTGCTCCCCAGGGAGCAGCCTGCAGGTCCGCACACCCTCTGCACAGGGACACCCCTTCCCACCCTGCTTCTGCAGCCTCCGGGCCTCTGCTGGTGCACATCCCTGAGCCAGTGCTCTGTGAGCTCTGCTGGAGCTCTGGATTCACTCAGGCACTGGGATAAGGCAAAGTTTGCCCATCGGAGCTGCAGCAGAAGAGGAGCCAGAGGACTTTGCTCAACTGCGTGCTCAGTAGGTGCCACCAGGCTGCTCTACCCATCGTCTCTTCCTGTGAAGCTCCAGCAGCAGGGATTGGGTACATGGTCAAGGGTCGGTAGGTTCAGGTCTTGCTTTGAATGACCTGGGACCTCCGGGCTGCTTTTCCTTCTCTGTCCCCCCCATTCCTCGAGGCAGCTCAGCCTCACCCAGTCTTGGTGATCCCTTCTGATAAATGGCATCTCCTGCAGTGAAGCTCCTCCAGCATCACCAGCCTATGAGGCACTATCAGTTGTGTAAGGGGAGCAGCACACGGGTGGCTCAGAGCCCCTGCAGCTCTGCCCTCCCTCTCCTGGTCCTTCCTCAGCAGATCAGCTCCTCTGTCTCCCCTGATGGCCACGTTTCACCCCCAGGCATCATCTGAAATGCCATTTCTGCAGCCACCGATCAGTTCCATGACAACAGCTCCCTGCCTCGCTGCCTGGGTGCTTTTATCACCCTGCTGCTGCTGCCCTGGGGTTTGTGCTTGATGTGAGGGTGCCTTGCTTGGGCTTGGGGTGGTTGCTGCTGCTCTGCTTGCATGGAGCACCGCCACGAGTGGAACAAGTGGTACATCAGCACCTTTGTGCATAAGGAGTGAAGCTCAGCTCGGCGTCAGACGTGCTCCTGTTTGTGTATGTGAGGTCCTCTTCCAGGAGAGGAACGAGCAGGATGGAGGATGCTAAAGGACGGGTTCCTGCAGGCAGATTTTGGTACTGATGGAGTGGGCAATGAGCCCAAGCTCTCCCAGGTTTCCTGCATCTCTCCTCATGCTTTGCCCTTGCAGGCAGTGGCAGAAGCCACGCTGCTCTGGAGGCGGCCTGCACCCAGAGTTGGTTTTAACAGCAAACCCTTCCTCCTAAATCAACATTGGACCTTAGAGCCCACCCCCCCCCGCCGTTCCCAGGGGGGTGAAAGTCTGGGGCAGCGACCCAGAATGCCACACAACGTGGGGAACCCACACACAGAGCACTGCACCATCGCAGTCCTGTTTGTGCATCCTCCTCTCCCAACCCCTGCCCCAAAGCCCTGCAGCACCCTCAGCACACACACACACCCCACACCCCCCAGGAGCCTCCATTCCCACCCCAAAGGGTTGGAAAAAACACTCAGATGCAAAACATGCAAAAACCGATTTTACTGACAAACAGCAAAGGACGGGGCTGAAGGTTCCGGCGCCGAATGGTTCCTCCCTGGCCCAACCCCACTGGAAGGGAAGGAACGGCCCAAACGCACTCCCCCGGTGACCCAAGGAAGATCACAGTGTGCTTTTTCTATTGCCTCCCACCACCCCAAGCTCTCTGCTGCTCCCCTTCGCCTCGGCACAGCACTCACCCCCCAGCACAGGCTGCTGCGGGTGACCCTGGCCTGGGCAAGTGTATTGAGTAAGAGAAAAGGGCCATTATTGCTTTTCAATCACAGCAAAGGGCATCCTGCCATTAGCCTTGGAGCAGAGCAAAACCTCCCTTCTCTGTCAGTACCGACGTGCGTTGTAGCTCTTCCTGTCTGATGCGTGCAAACCTGGTCCGAGTGCAGAACAAAGTGAAGAAGGATCAAGGAAAACAGCATTCCCAAGTCCTGTCCTTGTATTCCCACTGCAGAGCGCTATTGACACCTATTCTTGCTCTGCCCTGCAAGGGTTCCTCCTGCCTTGGTCACTGTGAGCTGCGGATGCTTTGTGCCTCACAGCCATCCCTCTGTGTCCCCCCTCCATGGAAATCCAATTTGGAGAGGGGATGGAAACTGGCAACCCCATTGGGAAAGACATGAGTGAAATGGAGGGGAGGCTCTAAAGAGGAGGAATGGGCTTCAAGCAGTGAACACGTGATGACACGCATGGATCTGAACACACGGACACACAGGACTGGGAGGGAAGGAGGCGGTAGGAACAGAAGGAGGCTGATGTGGAATGGGTTTGGCTCCATGAGCCCTCAGGAATTGCGCTGAGGGTTAAAGGCATCATTCAGCAGTGCTGGTAAAAGGGATCTACAGCTTGATGGGATGGGTTTCCCTTCCCACAGCTCTCCTATGCAACTCATCCCGTTGGGAGTGCAGGCAGCCGAACCTGGGCTCCTCACACCAAACACGCAGGAGAGCACTCCCAGTGCCGATCCCAGCTCTGGATGTAGTTCTAAGCTCCATCTCTGCTCTAAAAATAGCCCCTGCTGAGGTGCCACAACCCACCCCCCTGCTACCCGAGGCTGCAGAAGCCTCCCTCCAAGCATCTGGTTGGATGAGTGCTGAGACGTGGCGCACGCTTCCCACTCCTTTGTCCCTATGGAGCTGCCTTTGCAGACACAGCTGCCAGCTGGATGCTTTGCATCCCTGGGTTGCCTCTTGCCCAGGTTCTGACCACTCACTTGCCTAGCCCTGACCTTGTTGTGTCAACTCCCTGCTGCCAAAGTCACGTCCTCCCAGCTGAACCCTGCTTTGTTTGGGGTTGTTGCTGGGCTCGGGGGTTGTTGTTGGTGTTTCACTCTGTTCTTTTCGACTGTGTGTGAAGACTGGATCAGAGGCAGGAGAACAACAAGCGAGTCAACACTAGAACATCTCAGACAATTAAACAAGGAGAGAACACCCCCACAACCAGACGGAAGCAAAACGAACACATGCACAGGAGAAGACAGCAGACTACAGACAACCACGCTGCGAGCAACAGGAGCGACCTCCCTTGGACAGAGGAAAAGAGACTGCACATCGGACAGGGGTGGTGAGGCTCCCACCTCGAGCACGATGGCGTGGAGGGGCAGGAGTGCTGATGTGAAGCAGAGAGAGAGCAGGATGCAGTGCTGGTACGGGGGCTGTGCTGTACCCAACACTACTGCTCCATGGGCTTTGCTCCCCAAGGAGAAGACGTGGCTGACACTTGGCTGTTGGGAACAACGGTCCCCTGCACACCACCATGGGTTAAATAACACACGGGACCTGGGCTGCCCCTGTGCAGGGAGAGCGCATAGAACCAATGGTTTGGGATAAAAGGACCTTAAAGCTCGTTCAACCCCTGCCACGGGCAAGGACACCTTCCATTAGAGCAGGTTGCTCCATGCCCTGTCCAACCTGGCCATGAACACCGCAGCCTTACTTGGTGGGTACGGTTATCCCATCCCAGCAACAGGCATATTCTGATCTCTGTGATGAGGGTCACATCTACTGCAATATCCTAGACCCAGAGGAAAGGCACTCACCCCAGGAATCTGACCTTGGGTCCCTATGAAGCTGATTGACATCCTCCCTGCACAGAAGACCCACCGGATCGTTCGGGTCAGGAACAGGACCTGACCTTACTGCACAGGAAGGAACTTCCCCCTTATCTATTAAGGATGAGACTCAAAGCCCTACTCAGTTCTCCAGGATGAATCCCATTGGTTTAGTGTGTGCTGGGACAAACCTTGCCCTGTGAGGATATTCCTGGTTCTTTCAATGTGGAACAGGTGATTTAGTCCCAGTAAACCCAATTGCACTGAGAGGAGGTTTTGGTTGATTTTTTGACTATTGTGTGACCAAGAGGGAGGGTCATAGCTGCAGACACAGCAGGTTAAACCCAATCTGTCCTTAAACAATGGGAATATCACATCAGATTTGCTTCCCTCTGTTCCAGAGCCTCCCATCCCTCTGAGATTCTGGTGTGGATCAGCCTTACCCATGGCAATCTCGTAGTCAATGATAACTCAGCTAAGGGCAGTTGCTAGAGCAGGGCAGAACAATCAAACAAGAGGAGACCACTGGCAGATTCAAGGGTTCCACAGAAGAAAACAGCAGTTTCTGGTAATATTCATCATCCTTTGGGTCTGGAGGTTTTGCCCATTTAACCACAAACCCACTCAATGCACAATGATGAATGAATGAGAAATGATGGGGATTCAGGGCTATCACCTTCAATATGTGGGGCTCGCACCTCCCTCACTTCTTCCTCTCAATGAAACCCCTCTCTTCCCACTGCACTCAGCAGGGATACTGCTGTCTGCTGCCCACCCAGTGCCAAGGCAATGCAGTCAGGGGGCATTGCTTCTGTCCCCCAGCAGAACACCACTGCTACAGCAGTCAGATGCCACCACATTGTCTTGGTGTGTGTGGGCTTTATCAACACATTCGGGCAACCCTTGCTGCAAGTGAAGGTCTCTGGATGTTGAGGTTGATTTCAGACACTTGAGAACTACCTTGAAACTCACACTAAGCTGTCACCAGGGGAAACAAAGGCAAAACTGTGTCAGAGCATCCTCGCACTTTGATTCCACCCATTATGGGGATGTTGGGCTCTGTGGATGAGCTTAGCTTCAGGCCCACATCTCCCTGTGTTCCTCAAGCCAATCCCAGCCTGGTGCTGAGGTTATCTGAGCTTGGAGCAGTAACAAAGGAGAAGGTGGCTCTTTGTGTGCAGGAAGAGTGAGGACTGGAAACAGGACCCTCTCAATCAGCATCCCTAGGGTGGTATGGACCAGGGCCTCAGGCTCACCCTCTAAGAAGAGGGGAGAGCAGCTCCTTTCCTCCAGGCAAGGGGTGGGTTGTGGTTTATGGAACAGAGGGGTATGGTCAGGGTACAAATCAGATCTAACATTGTTCAACTCAATACATTTCTCCTCCCGTATCAGGAGCATCTCCTCTGCAGCACTAGTGAAGAACAACAGCCCTGGCACCAGCCAGGTACCACCAGTATAAAAGTGATGGAAACCAGGCAGCACCAGCCCCATTGGATGGATTGATCCCTCGTAGTGCTGTTCCCCTGGTACTAAGATGTCTTGGATTACTTAAGGCAGGTTTCAGTGTACAGCAATGCAAACAATAGATCAGTTATATATTCCCAGGACTTCCTCACCCCCCCCAGCAACTCCCCAGACCTAGAATCAAAGCAACAGGGACACTGTGCCTCCACAACCAGCAGGCAGCGGTCCCCTTCCAAACCTGGGCCCAGCCAAGCCATTCTAGCAAGGGAAGGAACAGAGCAGAGCAAAACCAAGCTGAAGGACCAAAGAAACAGGGGGGCTCGAGCTCCTGGATGAGAAACTGCATCTTCTTCATGTTGTCCCAGCTCCACACCCTCAGCCACCATTCCTCGTCGGGTAGCTGGATGCGCAGGACAGCCGTGAATGGCAGGAAAAGGGGGCTGAAAGTATAATGCAAATCTCTTTTCTCTTTCGTGTCTGTCTGCTTTTTACATATATACACAAGTCTGACAATAAAATGTGGAACACAGTGCAATGTCTTGGCTGCGTAGCATCCCGGCCTGGCTTAGTTGTGCATCCTGGTGTGGCACAGGGACACACGGGATGCAGGAGTAAAACCGTGTTCTCCGCTGGCTTCCACAGAGGAGCAAACCTGTAGCTGTTCCCCTGCAAAAAGAGCAAAGTCCTCTTCAGAAGCTCACTGCAGTCTCTGGAGGGGAAGGCATTCCTCAGAGGTGCCGTGGGCTGGGGTGCCCGTTGTGGTACAGCTTCTGTTTGATGTGCACCATGTTCCCGGTCGCCTCCTCGTACTGCCTGTGGTGACGTTTCCTGAACTCCTTTAAGTTACAAAACTTGGGAATCCACGACCAGGAATTGTCTGGAAGGCAGAAAGAAGGCAGATGAGGGACGATGGGAATGGCAAGGCCCTTTGCTCGGGGGTAGCCCTGAGCATGATCCCATCCACACCTCAGACATGGCTCTGAGCATGGTAGAACATGCCTTGGCTGTGCCTGCTGTAGGAGCAGCTTGTTTCAAGAGCCCCATCAGGACAGTGAGGGTGGCAGTTAGAAGAGGAAAACCCCAGCTTCCTACTCTTGGTAGGAACCAACTCCTGGTGTGGAGCCCTGCTCTCCAGCCCTCTTTGTGCCTTACACTCTGTATCAGGCTGACAGCAAGAACAAGGCTCAGCAGAGGCAGCAGCCTCACAGTGATCTCTGCTCATCGCTGTAGCAGGCAGGGGACCAAGCTGCACACACATCATCATCTCTGTTCCATCCCTGCTTCTGTCCTCTGAAACATGGGCCAACTTCACACAGCAGCAGCACCAACCTGCTGTCCCACAGCCTGTGTCACCTCTCAGCCCTACAGCAATGTTTCAGTCGCCATTGGGTGTCACGAGAGCTTTGGGTCGTTCCACCCAGGAATACACCCACAGAGGAGAATCTGCAAGTCCCAAAGAGCAATAGATTGTGTAAAGCTGAACTGATTCAACTCACAAGAGGCGGTACGTGACTGCCTTGACCCGCACTGCAGTTACCCCGAGGTACAACCTGACATGTGAGTTTCTATGGGATGTTTTCTATTTCAAGCCATCTCTTCCATCAGGAAGGAGCTACAGGTACTCTGAACACACCAAGATTTAAGCTGATGAGTCCACAACGTGACATTGGGTCATTGCTAAGTGCTACTCCCATCTTTCAGGGAGGGCTCTCCCTCCTGCACCAGCACAGCGTTCTGTGCTCTCCCTACCTCAAGGTCTCACAGTCACAAGCATCATTTCTTTCTTTAGAAGGAAAGCTTGGCTTAGGCACTTGCTCAACAAAGAAACAGTTCCCCTTTGTGCTTATTGCCTCTAAAATGGCTGGCTTTCCGTAGTCGATTTGAATGCATAGGCAACACCTAAACACTCAAGGCTCATTATTTAGCTTGAAATTCCCCAGTGATTTTTCAGCCTGTCTTCAGTGAAATAATGTACTTTAAAAAGCCTTTACTGGAAAGGGACGTCATGTCCCATCATCCCATACACTGGAAACCTCATCCACGGATCACATGAGGAGGGTCTCCTCTGCCACACAGAGCTTGGCCCAGTGCAAGCACACTGCTGTGGAACCCATGCGGCTGGTGCAACACCCCTAAAACAGCACTGAGAGGCAATGCCTCAGGGAAGAAGGGGTGTCAGCCTTCTGCATCATGGCAGGAGCACTGCCAATGGGGTTGTTAAGGGAGGAAGAAGCCGGGTGTAAAGTAAAGCTGCATTCTCTTTGTGTAGAAATGTATCTGCACGGCACAGTGGCCAACATCTCCTTAACCCCTTAGAATATGCATGCACAGGGAGAAAGCAAAAATGATCGTTCAGCTTAAACACTAAATGAATTCCTAGCATTACAATTATTAAAGTCTATGCAGCGTCCATTCACAAGAAGGTAGATTAGAGGGTGACAGCATGGATGTAGCCATAAGGAAAGGCATTTAGTGCCTTTAGGAGCAGCATCATTGCGCTCACTGGAGCATCTCACCCCGAGCCCTACTGACTTCATGAGGGGGATGAGATCACAGCCGCAGGTGGTCTGGTGACAACCAGGTGTCACGGCCTCAAGATTGGCTCCAACACCTTAGCTCCCATAGGAAACCATGGCACTTGGCCTTCTGCTTGGGCAATGAGAGCAGTGCAGCCTCAGGAGAGCCCCGCTTCAGGAGCTGCTGGAGCTGCTGGGGATTTGGGAAGACTGATGAGGAATTAATAGCATCTTGAGCTGGGCTTTTAGAAAGAGGTTTTCCCTTTCCATAATGAGAATTTCCTACACATCCATCTTTCTCTTGGTCACTCTCCCTTTCCTCTGAGTGGTACTTTAACAGACGCCATCCATCCGAGTCGGAGGCTCAGATTTGTAGGTACGCTCTTCTGGAATTACAAGTAATTTGCTATTTTAATAGGTTTTCTGTCCTTTTCCCCCTATAACAATGAAAGTCCCTGGGATGTCGATGCTGAGGGAGCAAAGAGGGCAGAGAGGGCCTCTGAAGGAGCATCTCTTGGTCATTCTCAGGATGTTAGTTCACCCGCCTGGTCCAAAGACTGACCAGTACAGCTATCACTGTATGTTACTGCAACACCATACAGGCTGATGTCAGTACTTAGAAGAAGACACACCTGGAACAGCAATGAGGATGGGAAAACCTCAGCTGATGCGCTCCTGCCACAATACAGCAGTGCCTGCCATTGCCAGCACATTGTTCCCAGTTTATACAAACTCCACAAGGATGTGCCTGGCTGCAAACCACACACATGGAATTAAAAATGCACATTTCAGAGAAGTTTTGTCTGGCCTGAACCTCCCTGCCCACATGTGCAGACACACAGAGCCACCATCTGCCAACCTGCTGATGTTGGCTCCCATCACAGCCCCCTTCGCACCAACACACACTTCACGCTTCCCCAAGCAGAGCCCTTGAGGTGAGGATCAGGCTATATCCATGGAAATGTTCCCGCTTGGATAAAGAGCGTTGTGGCTGCTCAGGAAAACCCCCATGGAAAAGACCACCTCCTCCCTTCCCACCAGCCTCAGAGGACAGGGCAAGGGACTGAAGGAGAAGGGAGCCCACGAGGATGCACTTACCATACCGTCGGCTGGTTCTCCAGGCTCGCACTGCATAATGGAGAACCCCATCCATCCACACCAGAAACCAGCTTATACAAAAGCCCAGCAAAAGTCCCAGCATCAGATCAATCTCTTGCTTGGTTACATTGTCAGTCACAAAGTAATTCTCCGAGGAGTCCACCACTGACTGATCCCCGTCGTATGGGATAACATAATGGACGTGATGCCTGTTGCAGGGAACAGAAAGAGCGAAAAGCATCAGTGGAGAAGAGCAGAGTCTGTCCAGCACCAGGGGCAGCTTTAACACCATTCCTTCGAGTTCCTGCCGGCATCCCTGGGAGCAGAAGTGCTTTTTTGTGCTTAAATCAGCAGAGGGATTGGCAAAGAGTGAGGTGGAGAAGTACAGAAACCTGAAGCCATGGCTGGGACTCGTGCTGCATTCCGGACACATCACTGTGCCTAAGCCCATCATCTGTGAAATGGGAACTAACATTAAGGGCAGCGCGAGGCTGGAGCTGTCACTGCCCGGAGATGTAAAGGGCACAGATGCTGTCACGTCTGCAGGCAGAGGTCAGGGGTGCTCTGCCCCTGTGACTACAGACAGGCTTGAGGGCAGCCGTGCACCAAGGGCCATCGGGACGCAGTGCCTCCCAGGAGTGAGAGAAGTGCTCTCTGCAGCACTGCCCATGCTGGTGTCTTCGGGGTGCTGCTCCAGGGGGTGCTGCATTGCTTCATGCCCCATTCCCCAGGGTAAAACAAGAATCCTATCTTTCACATGCTATTTCACGTTTTCAACTACTGTTTCATGTATAAGGATGCTGGAGGGGGACCCTTCATCAGGGACTGTAGTGATAGGACAAGAGGTGATGGTTCAAACTGAAAGAGGTGAGATCTTAGGCAGAAGCCCTTCCCTGTGAGGTGCTGAGGTGCTGGCACAGGGTGCCCAGAGAAGCTGTGGCTGCCCCATCCCTGCAGTGTTCAAGGCCGGGTTGGACACAGGGGCTTGGAGCACCCTGCTCCAGTGGAAGGTGTCCCTGCACACGGCAGGGGTTGGAACTGGATGATCCCAAGGTCTTTTCCAGCCCAAACCAGTCTGGGATTCTACAACTCTATATTACAGCAGATCATGTCTACAGCCATGGAGGTAGTACCTAGAAGCGTGCCTTGAATTCAGCCTCAGGGAGCAGATGGCAGAGATGGGATGTGGATCCCTCACCCTTGCCAAGCAACAGGCAGAAGTTACTGCCTTGTAGCAGACAGAGAGCAAGAAATCTCAGCGCAGGAGCGACCAGAAGCCTCCCTTGGGTTCATTTGTGCAATGAGGTGATGGAGACCAAGCCTGTGGTGATGCTGAACTGCTTGAAAGGCCCTGGTTAACTCAGGAAAAACAGGAAAATGGCAGGGATGGAGTGGGGGAGTTGCGGAGTAGAAAAAGTAAGGCAGGTCTGTGTGGGCTGAACATGTGGGATAGGAGGATCCCAGATGACAGGGGATGCAGGGTGCAAAGCAGAACTGGAAGCAAGCTGCTCCGGAGCCTCTGCATCTGCTTTAAATGGCTCTTAACCTTCCTGAGGAGCCATGAGGCTGCCCAGGTTCTGTGCTGAGCCATCGTACCTCCTCCCACTGCCTGCTTTGGGGACAGCACTCCCTGGGCAGGGGCTGGCTCTGGAACATGGCACATTGACATGGGCTCCCCCAGCACTGCCCCTACCAGCATCACCTACACACACATCCCTCCCACATCCACAGACCCAGCCTTGCTCCCACATGCAGGAGAAGAGGCGATCGCTGGAGGCCTCTGAATATGCATGAGGTGCAGGTTGCTCCATAATCATCCTGAGGAACGTCCAAATATTTACACAAACAAACCTCCACTCAAAGGAACCTCCTGAAAACAGCCCTAAGCTCAGCAACGACTTAATGGAGGCCACCTGCACCAGAGGCATCAGCTCCCAGCAGAGCAGGGCTAGCGGACAACCTGGTGCCATGGGGTGTGCATGGGAACCCATCGAGCCATGGCCTGGCTGCCTGGTACTGCTCCCCATTGCATTCAGCAAAGGCCCCAGCACTAAGGACCACGCTGGGGCAGTAGTAGGAAGGAGATGCTCTCATGGCATCTCAAAGTGATCTCAGAGGCTTAGGGCAGGCCCTGCTCATGCCTCTTCTTGCTGGTTGGTTTGTAACCAGGGATGTCTTAATTTGGGAACAATCCAGAGGCTCCCAAAAAGGGAACGGGAAGGTTCCCTTTAATCTAATGAACAGAGACAAGCAGCTTTGCAGAAGGGGAGAAGGCAAACCTCACACACACCTCCCATGCGCCACGCTTCCCATCACTGCCAGAGATAACTGAATCCCTTTCGCTTCATGCAGTACAGAAAGAGCCTAAGGGCTGAGTCCACAAACACCTCCAGAAAACAAGGCTAAAACGATCAAGTGGTGCCTGAGCAGGAGCTGGATGCAGCTCTGTATCGCTGCATCACATCCCACAGGGCAAGCTAAAGCCTCCCCAGGCAGAGCATCACTGGGGCTGAGAGAGCAAAACTGCCCACACACCCAGGACAGACCCATTCCCAGGAAGTGTGTGAGACCTCCCTCCATACAAGGTGTTCTAATGGAGGGTCTGCACCAGAAGAGAGTCCTGGAGCACAGTTCTCCCACTGCCAACCCTCTCCCAGTACTCGGGAGCAGGGATGTGCCTGTAGCACTCACATATGTGCAGACACACACACGTGCCGGTGACATGAGCCATAGCACTCTCCTCCCATGCTTCCCAAGAGGTTTTCCTCACCACAACCCCCCATTTCCTTCGCAGCTCTCGTTCTTTGCTTGCAGGGCACTGAGGGAAGGGACACAGTCACCTCTTCCCTGCCTCATCCCTCTCCCGGGTGCAGGCTGACTCTGCACACTGCAATGGGATCTCCTCCAGCTCTCCTGGCTTCCTCTGGTCACCACTGGGCTGAATGGCACCTTGAGGGCAGCAGTAAGTGCCTGACACTCGTTCTGTGGCTGTGGCTCTCTTGCCATGCACAGGGAACAGTCCACAGGGGCTGATGAGCTCAGAGTCCCTGTTTCTGTGCTCCAGCTTCTGTACAGTCAGAGGTTGAGGTTGGAAAGGGCCCCGGAGGTCCAACCCACACTCGAGCAGGGCCAGGTACCGAGGACCACATTCAGATGACATTTGAACACCGCCAGGGAGGATGACCACATCCTCCCCACACATCCTGTCCCCATGCTCAGGCATCCTCACAGTAAAAATGTGCTTTCTGTTCAAGCAGAGCAGTGTTCCAGTTGGTGCCTCAGTCCTGCCACTGGGCACCCCTGCAAAGAGCCTTTATACCCTCCCTTCACGTATTATATCATACCTGTTATATCTAATATCTATTATATCATTATAGTCATATCTTCATGCATATAGCATTAAGATCCCTCCTGAGCCTTCTCCAGGCTCCACAGCACAATGAGTCTGGGTCTGTAGGTCACTTAGATCTAGAGGCTGGAGTGGAACGGGCCAGACAGAAAGACACGTGCTGAGGCTGGGCACACAGAGCGACCATTGCCTTCCAGCATTCCATCAAGAGGAATTCAGCTCTCACAGTACCCCTGTGCCATCCCTGTGCATGGACAGCCTGAAGTCTCATGGGAGAAAGGAGTCAGCCCTTGTTGTATGGTGAGCCACAAAGTCCAAAGGTGATTTGTGGAAGGCAAAGTGCAGCAGCGAGAGGACACTTGGGCCTGCCTGCATCCTGCAAGTGAATCTTCCAACGCTCAGAAGCCAAAGCTGGATCACAGAAAAGCCTCCTGGCACTAAAGCATCCCAGGAAAGCACTTGAGGCTCTGCCCTGCCACCATCCACGCACCTTCTGCGAGCCCTGTGGGACCCGAGCGGCCCTCTGCAGTGGAATGTGGATCCCAGTTTCCAATGGAAAGGGTTGAGCAAGGCACAGGGAAGATGGACTTTTCCTGCTGGGGCAACAGTTTTCTGTCACAGCTCAGGTCCTTGGGTACGTTCCAGGAGGGCTTTGGAGACACGGGCACATCTCAGCACGTTATTAATAGTGCAGAAAGGTCCGGTGTCCCCACTGTGCACCAAGGGAACTGGAAACTGGAACGTGGCCTGGATGGCTCGGGGGGCTGCATCCGGTGGGGGAATGTATCACCTCTATGCTGAGCATAATGGGGGTGCAGCAAGACACCCCCCAGCCCCATGCCAGGGCACTTCCAGTGAGGGCAGACAGTGCTGGAGACCACATCCCGGCAGGACAGCTATAGCAGCTGATGTATAGATATGTGTATAATGAGATCTATATCGTACGATGATGTAAATGTATCTATTTGCTCTTATGTACATCTATTAAAGCAAATGCTTTTGGCCAGACCTTGTATTCAGGACGTGGCCATCCAGGGGCTGACATAACCCTCCAGTCGATGCCTGTTCCACCAACCAAAGGCCTTTGAGAAGACGCAGCCCTCCTTCATCCTTGCATTGCCCTCAGCCAGCAGTCAGACCTCGATGGGGATGTGAGGGCTCTGGGGCTCACAGCACAGAGCTGCCACAAAGCACATGTGGTCCTTCAAAGGTAAATCCATGCCCTGGCCGTGTTTCCTTACAAGAACAAGATGCACCACATAACCTGAGGGCTAATTCCTGGGCAGTTCAAGCTTGTACCCCTTGTTCACAGCAGATCCAGGATACAAGTTATTCCTCCTAGGTTAACCATGTGCCACCCCCCTTCACACGCTGCGGGCTTTGTGCCGTACTTCACAGTGATGCCCACCCTTGGTGTGGTGGAGCTGATGTAATTGCAGGGAAGTGAATGTAACCCTCGTCAGGCCAGAAACAGCCTCGAAAGCAGGAGCTGGGGGTGGCCTGAAGCCCGGGAGAGACTGGATGTTCTGGTCCAGGCCCAGGTAAGAAGCCGCAGGACAAAGGCAGCACAGTGATGTCTGCGCACGTGCGCTTGAGCTGCAGCATCCCTGTCCCCTTTCCCGGTCTATGTGAAAAAGGGGAGAGACCTCCTCTGTGCCAGGAGGAGCAGAGCCTTGGGAAGATTCCCTACAGAGCTGCCCCAAGCGCTATTGTCCCTTCCAGTGACCTTGTGCATGCGCTGGCTGCTGCAGCCCAGGCACCGCACGGAGCCTGCCAGCCAAGCGCCGCTGAGCGGCCGTGCGAGATGCAAAGCGCCCGGCGCTGCCTCCACACCTTCCGCCGCTCCTCTGCCATGGGGATGTCACACGCTGATGCTCGGCTCCCTCCCGGCCTGCTCTCACATCTCCCAGGCTCACGCTGCAGTTGTCACAGGATGGAGTGACCCGTTTCCCACCTCCAGCTGCAGCAGGCTTTGGGGAACGTGGGTTATCCTGCCCTGCTGCCAGCCCCTGGGCACAGCCGGTATCCAGGCGTGCCCTCCACAGGGCTGCAAGCAGAGCTAGAGGGAGGCAAAGAGCCCTCCTTGCTCGGCATCCCTGTCTGACCTTGCAGCCTCTCCCAGGCTTTGCCAGCAGAGCCGGGCTGCAGCCCGGTGCGGATGACACCATGGCACAAGGGACAAAGCCTCCTCGGGACCCTTGGAGCTGGAGCAGCTATTAGAAGGCTAAGAGACAGCTGGAGGTCTGCAGTGAGGCAGTGAGCACTCCCAGCACATCCACAGTGGATGTGGGGACAAAGAGGTTTAATGACTTGTTCAGAGTGGTTGTGGAAGGAGGAAACGGGGCAAAACTCCACTCTGCCTATCCCCAACAGCAGCGCTGCTAGCCCAGGACAGAGCCCAGCGAGCAGCAGCATCCAAATGCATGCTGCCACCGGAAAACACAGCTCCAGCACCACCAGCCATCCTCCCTGGTCACTGGTGCTGCCAGTGACCCAGCATCAGGGAGCAGCCACTTCCCGCATCAACGCTGTGCCCGGCACTGCAGGGTCTCCATGTGCACCAGTTGCTCTGGAGAGGTCTGGCATAGCCTTGTCCTGAGAGTTTCCCTCCTGGATCAGAGCCCAGTGGGATCAGGGCTGACGTCCCCCTCAGGCGCATGGCCCCATCTGCGCTGCAGGATGCCGGCATTAGGTAAGTCTGACACCCCCCAAGTCCTTTCTAACCCTGCTCACAGGGACAGACACTGCCTGGGAGGGAAAGACTCAGCCAAGGTCACTCAGAAGGTCAGTGGCAAGGAGAATACATGCCCGAGCTCCTGAGCTCCCGTCCATTCCCAGACATGGGACTTCCAAAGCCCCCCCCCGGCTGCTTTGGCCGGCCCTTGCTCCATGCAGGTGTCATCTGTTCTCTCCATCTCCCCCTGCTTCCACGAACGCCCTTTGGTGTTTTTCCTTTGCATGACATCACCCAGCTCCTGATCTGCTGCCAGCTCTCTGCTTCCAGAGAGGACCCTTTACTGGCTGGGACAGAGACATTCGGACTGGGGCAATGCCATGCTCCTGCAGTGCCCCATAGCCCTGTTCTCTCCTGGGAATAGGTACATCCCCAACCAAAGAGATGAGCTGCCTGCAGGCAAGCGGGCCCCAACACAGTGATTTGGACAGCCCGACTATCTCCACATGCTGAGGACAGAGAGTGCCAAGCTCCCCCAGGGATCTGCTCCAGCAGGCACATTCCTGCACAGCATCAACAGGAGCCAGCGGGAGTGTAAATGAGGCTGTCACCCCTTCTTCCTCCAGCGAGAAGGCAGATGTTATGAGAGGAACAGTCCCTGTCACACCAGCGTGTCTGTGCAGGCTCGGTGTCAGCACCAGGTGCCAGGGCCAGCCTTGTCTCTGCCGATGCTCTGTCTCCATGCACCATCACTCCATGAGCTCCCCTTCCCACCAGGCAGCTGTGGATGCACTTTGGCCTCCGGGCTTCCAGCAGCTTTGCCCTCCTTGGCTCCAGCGGGAAAGCCCTGGTCCAGAATAACAGCAATATCCCCCCTGCACGGATGAGCACATCTGCTCCCACTCAAGCACAAGGGCCATCCGGCTCAGCTCTGGGAGTAGGACCACTCCAGTGGCAATGCTGGCCAGCCCAGGCTCACTCACACTGAAACGAGTGGCTCTGAAGAGAGCCCAAACATGCATCAGCCTCCACCAACTGCTTGCACTGGACATGAAACTCCAGCAGCATAACCCCCAGCCAACCAAGGGGTCTGCACCCTGCAGCCACAGCAATCACTGACCCCTTGGCCCAGCACAGCCACAACTCCCTTCTGCCATCAGCGACCTGCAAAGGTCCAGTCCCAAACAGCTCCAGTGACCCTGACCCGCAGCAATGTGCACAGCAAGGGCAGCAGTGCTCAGCACTCAGCAGGGCCTGAAGATGGGGATGGGTGTCTTCCCCAAATGTCTTGCCCCAGTGACTCTCTGCACTCACCCCAAAAGTGCTCATGATAACACAAAGTATATTCCCCAGCTGCAGGAAATGAGGCCCTCTCTGTGCGGCAAGGCTTGGCAGAGGGTGTTTCAGGAAGAGACAGGAATGATGCTATAAACCAGCATTTCCTTCCGCTTGTCCTGGGACCTTCTTGCTAGGCCTCCATTGAGGAAAATGGGCACAGATCTCACTGCCCATGAGGAGATATCCCAGCCACAGCCCCCATGCAACCTGAAGAGCAATTGCCTTGCTGTCCATGCACACAGGTGACTCTAGTGAGCCCAGAGCCACCAAAACCTGAGCAGAGCCCCATGACACGGCTCACACTGCTGCCTGCCAGCTCCCACCAGAGACCAGCACTGGAGGGACACTCACCATGTCCCAGGCACCCCTCAGGGGGGACAGCAAGTATAGGCAGAAAAACATGAGGAGAGGGAGCTGGAAACAGCCAGGCCCCCATCCCACTGCCAAAGGAACGGTGATGCAGCTACAGATGCACTAATGGGCACATCTGCCTTTGCCCCCTTCCAGCCATGGTCAGAGCCAGGACTCCAGGGCTGCCTGCAGTTTGCTGCCTGGGAAGGGGCACTCAGCATCAAAGAGCAGCAGGAACAGCCAAGAGCTGAAGTCTGGGCTTTTCCCTGAAGCCTCGCAGGGATGAGATGGGACATGGTGTCCTGGGAGAGGCAGAGCCCCACATCCCCAGCACGCCTGGCTTCAGCTGGCACTGGGACACACGTGGTCAGCCCTGGCTGTGCACAGCCACCACCAGCAAGGCAATAGCTCCCGGCTCCTCGCACCAACATGAGCTCAGTGCAGATTCGGATTCCTCCTGCAGAGCTCATCCTGCCATGCATTGGATGCCCAAGGCCACCCCAGTGCGGCCTGGGATGCTCAGACCATTCCTGGGGAAGGGGTCCACTCGGGTACCCTGAGGATGGATACAACCAGGATAGGAGAGCAGGAAAACCTTTCTGAATGAATGAGAGGGGGTAACTGACACCATAACCCAGGCTAGGGCAGGAGGGAAGAGCAGCTCAGCCTATTGCACATCAATCTTCATTTATTGCAAGTCTTCCTTCCATTTCTGCACCATTTACTCATTTTCCCCATTCCTCCCTGCAACACACTGAACTGCAGCCAGTTCCCTCCTCCAAGGACTCCCTTTGGTTATTGGCAAATGAAGAGTCCTGTATCAATCCCTGGCACCACTGCTCCCAGATGCATCCTTGCCTAGTGCAAGGCAGAATGGCTTATGGCTCATCTATGTGCACTCAAGAGCTGCACCCAGAGCACTTGGACTGCTGACAAAAAGACACATTCACCAACACCTGCCTTATAAATCAGAGAGCTCAAAACACAGGCGTTTGGGCAGCAGTCAGAGCTCACAGCGAGGATCACAGACCAAACCTCAACATGAGGCCATGCAAGCCCCACAGCACAGCGCTGCTTTGTGCAAGGGTCTCTCCATCAGAGCATGAACGCGTTGAAATCAATCCTCACACACAAGAGCGATGCCCACGGGCAGAGGCTGGCATGCTCTTTCTGTTGGCAGGAGCCATTGCTTCTACACACCTAAGGCAATTGGTAAACTTCAGCTTTGTGCCTCCTCTCAGATCCGTGTGTGACAATTTGGAAGCTGGTTTCTCCTTTCTAAGAAAGGATTTTACTATGGGGAGAGAGCCATGGCTAATTCACCCGCTCAACAGCATCTCTACTGACATACAGTGAGAGGAGGGTCCCTGTCACCCCCTCAGCCTTTGGCAACACCACCAGTGAGACCTGACACACCTCAGCCGCTCCAGTGTGTAAGCCTATTACCAGCAGCCAATTTTCACCACCACTGAACACGGCTTTGACAGGTAAAAAGGGAAATTGGTTGAAGAGGCAGAGGCAGACTCTTAAACTAGTGAAAAACATCAAGATGACTCCAAAATGTTCCCCAAAAAAAGCTAATCCCTGCCAAAAAAAGAAAGTTAAAGATGCTGCGGATGTTTCTTGCCCACACTCTTCCCCATTGACCCCAATACAAGGTGCCTGAGGTGCCCAAGGAGCCAGGATTGAGGGTTTGCTCACTAAATCCTTCAGGCCTGGCTGCATCTGGCCCTAGAGGCTTGTGCCGCCTTTGCTGTTCTGCCACAGGAACCTGAGGAGGAACCATGGGGAGAACGGCAACAACCACCATCACTGACAGAAGGGCAAAGCAGTTTTCCTTCATTAAACTATACACATCCCAGTTTCAGCTTAGCTTCCACACCAGGGACATCAGAGGGATGCGACACCAGGGAAACGGGATGCAGCTGGTTCCAGAGGATGCTCAAAGAGGGGTAGAGCTCAATCTGAATGCTGGATGTGGCAGGGGAGGGCTCCCCCAGCACGTCCTTTGGCTGGCACAGCCTTGTGCTGCTTTACTTCCCCACAGAGAAGAAACTCTCCAGCAGCAGCAGGCAGCAAGTACAGGGGCACAGGAAGGGAATGAGGCCTCAAAGGGATCACCAACAGCAGTCCCATAGCAAGGAGAGACATTCCCCCCCGGCATTCAGTCCCCAGGCTCTAACAGGAGGGCAGCCAAAGCCCAGCTGAGCTCTCCAGCGCTGATACAACACAAGAAGTGAGCCCTGTTCAGGAGGATTAAGCGGTGCCAAAGAGCCGTGGGGAGAGGCGGGTATTTGTCCAGTCATAAACTGGCACACAGCAAAGGCATCACTCCTGGCACAGGATGCGCCCCGGCGCTCTGAGCTGACTCAATGCTCCACAAAGCACAGCCCAGCTACCCCTGTCCAGCACCATCACAGCCCTCAGGAGGAAAGCCACGGAGAATGAAAAGCTGGTCAAAGATGACAAAGCCTCAAAGTGACTCTGTCCTCGACAGCAACGTTCCTTCCGGGACACAGAACCTCCAAACCCCCTTCCATTTAAGCCACCAACTGCAACACCAGGACCACAAACACATCGAGAAGCAACGCAGCCAGTGACGACAACAGCAGAATCACAAGCTTTTAAATGAAAGTTACTTTCCCAGGGCTCCCCGATGCACATAACGCAACATGCACACAAAGGGAAACGGACTTCCAGGCCCTTGGAAAACTCTTCTTCCAGAAAACCCGAACAGCCCCCCCTTCCCTTCATGCAGGAAGGTGAGACACAGCCAGAATGCAAAGATGGTAGCCCAGCCAGCAGCACCCCGCCGCCGGCCACCACCTTGCTGTGCCTTTCCAATGGGATGAGGTGGGAAGGGGCCGGGGGGCCGGGTGAGAGCGCTAATGCAGGGAACTTACCTTCCACAGTTGCAGTGACAAACTCGGTCTTCCCCTCTCAGATGCGGTAAGATGTAATTGTGAAATCTGTCCAACAACGCATTCATGTCCATCAAGCAAGCTATTGCCTGTAAGAGCCCATAACCAAGGCATCTGGTCAACTCTGGATGATGGAATAAAACATTGACTCGAGTTTGATTGCCAAAGACTGAAGCAGTCATAAAGAAAAATAATCTTTGGTGTTTAATGGGGCACATGCACACGCGCACACACACAGAGGTGCACAGGCTGAGGGACAGTGCGGGGAGGGGAAGAGGAGGAGGGATGGAGGGGAGGGAAATAAGCAAAATCTCTTACCATAACGATAGAGGCGCCCAGGATCATGAAAATCATGGTGTTTGCATTCATGGACATCAATAGGGAATTGCCAGCGGTCGGGTCCGTCCAGCCCGCGGACGGCGAGCGGCGGCCGCGCTATTCCGCAGAGCTCAGCCCGGGGCGCATCGCGCTCAGCGCCCGCACGCTGCGGTGCGGCGGGGGGCCCCCCGCACACACGCGTGTTCCCCGCGCCGGGAATGCCGCGGGCTCCCGCGCTCTGCCCCCTTTATGTTTTTATTTTTCTAGGACAGATGTGATAGATAAAAAATAAAAATAACCGTAAAAAAAAATGCCCCCCCCCCCAAAAAACCCCCCCTTCTCTTTGGCCTCGGCCTCCCCTCGGCCGAGGGGGGTGCGCCACGTCTCCGGGAGCGGGCAGGCACCGCCACAAGCACAGCCCTTCATGCAGCAACTGGAAAGCGAGCCAGCCAAAAACGGGGAGGAAAGAGGGGAGGAGGGGGGGGGGGGAGAGGAAGGCTAGGGGAGGAGGAGGAGGAGGCAGGCTGCAAAAATCACCCAGTCCGGGGGAGCCTCATTGCATCCTCTTCGCCGAAATCAACCCCCCTCCCGATGGGTGC
This sequence comes from Forpus xanthops, assembly GCA_032466535.1. Lineage (NCBI taxonomy): Eukaryota > Metazoa > Chordata > Aves > Psittaciformes > Psittacidae > Forpus > Forpus xanthops. The sequence continues at coordinate 26,151 of JASSUY010007209.1, read as the reverse complement.
AATGGAAAAAATACGATAAATAAATAAATACCTCAAACGTCAAAAAAACGACACCCAAAAATAACCCAGCAACACCCCCCCCCCCCCTTCCCGGCTTGGGGCTGCGTGTCCCCGCTGCTCGGCTCCGCGCTGGCAGCCCCCGGCCCGTTCCCCCCCGCACCGGACTCGAGTGGCTCCGCACGGGGAGAGGGGGGATGAGCCCCACGGAACCCGCAGCCCCTTCCCCACCCCGGGCATTTACCTACGCGGGGAGGCGAAGCTCCGGGAGCGGCTCATGGCGGGCGGCGGCGCTGCGGACCTGCCCGTGCGGGGCTCCCCCCGCCCCGCACACACTCGCTTTTCCCCAGTGAAGAAGCCCAGGCAGCGGCGCTTGGCCGCGTTTCGAGTCCCACACGCCATCCTCACCCCGCCCTTCCTCCCGCCCGGGGACGGCCCCGGGGCACCGCCGGGACCCCCCAACCGGGGGTGCGGGGAAGGGGGACACCGGAGCCCCGATTGCCACCGCGCTCCCTCCGGCAGCCGCTGCCCACTCCGAGAGCCGCGGCCCCACCGGGGGAGCTCCAGGCTTTGCCCCTTCCGCTCATCCCAGGGCCCGAGCACCCGCTGGCCCCAAGGAAGATGTCCGAAGGGGCGTACGAGGGCTGCGGGTGCCCAGCCATTCCTTGGCATCAGAGACAGGGGCGATTCCCACCTCTGCCCCCCATCTCCTGGGACATCTCAGCACCCTACGAACACTGGGGTGATGTGGATGCAGGAGACCCACTCACTTTTGGGACTGAACTAAAACTACCCCGCACATCATCCTGCCTATCAAGCCTGAGATCTAAGGTCTAGGCAAACGGTTGCGCTTGAGGTTTTCCCATGGTTTTACTTCCCCGCTGGGTCAGTCCACCTCAGGCCATGGTTCCGAGCTCTGGGTAAAATAGCAGAGCGCAGGAATAACTTTCTGCTTGCTTGTTTGCTGTTTGTTTCAATGTAAACCACATAGCCACCACGTGGGAAATGCGTGGTAGCACAGAGCTTGGTGGCTGTCATGTCGTGTCTTTATCGCCAAGCCCTCAGCCTTCCTCAAGGTGAGTTTCACCTTGCTACAACTCAAGTGATGCTCAGGGTCATTAGCACGGAGTTCGCTTGCGCTGGGTTTTGCATCCTCACATATTTGTTTTTCCTTCTGTTCCTCAGGCCACAACCAGCTGCCTTATGTAATGACTTGGGTTATATAAACTCCATTCTTCAAGGAACAGTCATTAACCTACTACCGGGTATTGAAAATACCAAAATACTGTCACACAATTAAAACCACTAAATGGTGTCCTCAAATTAGAGCACAGATTGCACTGCAGATCTTTTTTTCCTTAAATGAAGCCACACGTATGAAGCATCTGAGAAGCCAAAGAGCAGCAGGGATGGGAAGGTGCCCATCACCACAATCCTGTCCAACCCCTGAGGGTTCCCTCTTCCCTGAGCTGCTGTCACTCCTTACTGAGCTGGGGGATGGTTCCTACTGTCTGAATGCAGACCTCAGTAATGCAGAGATAATGCAGCTGGTTACGCTGTCACTGGTAGGAAACACAGGCATTTTTAAAGTAACAGCTAAATGAAGCCACAGGAGAGCATGGACAACCTGAAGGGAAGTGTCGAGGAATTTTGTGTAACTGAAGTCCATCAGCTGATGTCTCTGCTCTTCCAGCCATTGCCACAAACGGGGCTGGGTCAGCTCTCAGCTGGGCTTGGAGCACCAAGGAAAGGTTTTGTCACAGATCATAAAATCACAGTGGTGTGGGTTGAAGGGACCTTACAGCACATCCAGCTCCAACCCCTGCCACAGACAGGGAAACCTTCCACTGGAGCAGGGATGGGGCAGCCACAGCTTCTCTGGGCACCCTGTGCCAGCGTCTCAGCACCCTCATAGGGAAGAATTTCTTCCTTATATTTAACCTAAATCCCTGCTGTTTCAGTTTGAACCCACTGCCCCCCATCCTATCACTACAGTCCCTGATGAAGATCCCTCTCCAGATTTCCTGTCTGTGCCTTTGGGTACTTGAAGTCTGCCTTGTTCAACAGAAACAAACCCACAACAACGTTGAAATCCCTTCAGGGCTAGCACACATTGAACTCTGGGCTGCTCACAGCCTAATTAGAGACCTAAGAACAACCTGAGGCTGTGCATGGCGTTCAGCACATCCGAGCGTCTCAGGGAACTAAGATAGGAAAGTTTCTCTAGGAAGTTCCACCTAATGCAAAGAGGCAGTAGGGACTGACTGTACTCGAGCAAAGTGACATTCCACTTGCATGAGTAAAGGCTGTTTTTCTACCATAGGTAATGCTGTGTAGCATCTGTGCTACACAGATTTATCTGTGTAGCACACTTAGACAGTTTTGGGTTCCTACCACAATACTTTACGACACATTTGTTAAACGTGTTCCCAATCTCTTTAATACCACCAGAAGTAAGCTGCTCCTTTTGGAAAACAAGCATCCACATCCACACTACCTCTGGCTCCTGCTCAGCTTCAAGTCCCATGTTGTCCTGTCGCCACCTCATGCAGACACATCCACAGTCCACAAGATCTCGGTGGCATTTGGCCAGCTCTATATGGGGATTTAGCCCAAGAATGACCTGGTGCTGTTACCCATCCTCTAGCATTTGAGGGCAGACAGTAAATGTATCTTTCCCTTCTTATAAAATATCTTTTAAGCCCCATCTATAAGATGACAAAACGTTCAGAAAAACCTCTATGGGAACCATCTCAGGTTTGGTTTTGCACTGTCAGCATGCTGCCCAAGTAGGAATAATATCCCAAGCCAAAGTCACAGGAACTGATTCCCTCTGTTTTCATCTTGAAGGGGACACAGACCTCAGCTGGGGTTCTGGGGTGCTCACAGGGGTCAGAATTTAGAGTCTGCACAAAAACTACAGCATTTCTTCCACATGAACCCATTCAGCTGTCCTATACCCTCCCTACACTCCACTTTTCTATTCCACTGTTCTTTTCATAGCTCCTGGTACAAACATTTATGTGTGTCCTTAACTGATACCTTCTCCTAAGCTCCTACATGTATGAGTAGTAGTTGAAGCTGAGAAATCTGCCTAGCAACAAATTAATTAGGCTGCTGCATCAGGGAAATCTAACTGGGATCATTGATCTTTGCACAGTCAGATCCAGCAATATGAAAACCTAGGGAGAAATGTTCTTCTCCACCATATGCAGCTTGGTTGCATTATCTGCACCACTTTGTGCATTGAGTGTTATCAGCAAGTGAAGGAAGCCAATAAGCAGAGAACTTCAGGGATAAGACATCAGCAGTGCTCTTAAATCACCAGGGGTTTTTATACAATAAACCTAAAGACGTGCTCATGTCTCTGACAAAAGGATGTTCATGAGTGTCATGAAGGTCTTCAGCAAGACAAGAAACACAAATCTGACACAAAGTCAAGTGTGATTTGTGTGAAAGAAAAACAGGCTGCAAACTAGAAGTGAACAGGGCTCCACTGCTCCATACTGAATGGATAGGATCAGCAGAGGGCTGGGATGGGAGAGGGAAAGCTCAAGAAGTTCTTGGCAAAAATATGCTCCCTCAGGAAGTGGCAGTGAGAGCAAAACCTCACAAACACACTTTGTTTGTTAATCAATGTGGCCTTTTCATAGGAAGTCAAAAAATAAGTGAAATACTGACATTTTAAAGCCACCTTCACGGGAAATGGCAGAGCAGCCCTGACAGCTGAAAACTCATTTACAGCAGCAATCTCCCATCACAGCCAGGTTCTGAATACTCACATTCTACTCACAAGGCGTTAAACCCTTCATTGCTTTCCTTCATTCATTAGATAGAAAGGCCAAAAGAAGTCTTAAGAAGACTTTCAAGAGGACTTCAAAAGAAATGGACCATCCTTCATCACTAATCCTCATCAAAAAGAATGTCAGTGTATCCACAAGGAAGGGATAAATAACCATCATTATATATATGCCACCCCACTCTTAAAGGAAAAATACATTCTTTTCCCCCATTTCCTTTAAACCAAAGTTTCTTTTGGAATTTTTGACATAGAAAATAACTTTATTTTATAACCACATATATATATTTGTGTGTGTACAAATATATTTCTCCCAAACAAGACTAGGACCCCATAGAATTCCTTATAAACTGAGCTTCATCGTGGATTTCAATACAAACAAAGCATACAGAGACTAAGCCACTATATAAATGCATACATTTTTCACTAACCTGTAAGTTAAATGAGAAGTAATGTGTCAGAGTAACAACAGCTTTAGGTGAAGTAGCTCTTCTCACAGCCATCTGAAATGCTTTGCACTGTAGATCATTCTGAATACCTGCCTGTCCATCCACTCATCCAACCAAACATCCTCCCACATACTGGTAAATAAAATGACAAATTACCAGCTCCAAGCTTTGGTTTTCTATGAACAGAGTATTTAGGATGGAAAGAACAATCTTGTAACATCTTGTATGTTATATCATGTTTTTAGATAAAGACTTCTTATTTCAGTTGAGGAGATGCAGTGAACGTTAAGTTCTGCTAATGAATCCCTACTTGGCACTACAGCAACCACAATCCTTTGCCAATTACACACATGGAAAGTATAGTCTATGCAACAGAAAGGACACTTGTGAATCTCCACATACACAGGTTAAAAAACATCCTGTTTGGGTTTTCACTGCATTTCTGTAAAATAACAATGAAGAGTTCTGTTTGGGATGGATGAACTTGAAAGCAGAAAACATTTTCAAACACTCCCCAACTCTCACCTTGCCATGGAATAGACTTCAGTACTGACACTGTACAGGGAAGGAAAACTGCTCAAAATACTCTCTATCATTCTTGCTTGAAATGTCTTTTTCAAGATATCAACTAACGCAGTCAGTCCTTAGAGAATCGTTTTCTTCCTTTGGCTGTAAATATCCCCATGGAAACAAGCAATGCTATCAGACAAATGAGAAGAAGCAGAGGAGGCTGAATGAAATCCTTCAAATACGGAGTCTCCAGACCAAATGGGACAGGACAAGCCACCCAGGAAACATGAACTCTGCAAACCTTATCACAGCTGCTCCTTGAGCTCTCCATCCCCTAACTGCTCTAATCCAATCATTCATTCTACACAAATTTGCTGCTTAAAGTATTTTTAACAGACAAGAAAACCAGCATAGGTAATTCAGGGATATCAAACATTCCTGGGACCCAAGTACAATGCAACAACCCATCTGGACACTGTCAGGACAAAGACTGAGCTGGCAGAGGTCTAAGTTTTTCCATAAGGCAGCTAAAACCACAGCCCACAGACCTCAGAGGCAGAGACATACAAGGTTTCCTTGGAGGTCTGACTCAACACACTTCAGGATTTGCAACTGCAAAGAAGTATTTTCAGATACAGACCTCAGTTTTCAGATGTGAAGCAGATGCCTTTTAATAGATTAGAATGAGAGAGGTTAAGCAGCATTGCCCTATAACTAACTGCAGACACAGCAGAAATTGTCCACAGAGATGGGTAACCTTGCTCTAAATTGAAGCAAAATACTTCACATTACCATCCTACATGTGCACAACAATTAAGGTAAATTAAGTGATTCATATCATCTGTCAGAGGCCTGTGACAGAATGGGAGAGAGAAGCCAGAAGCTTAAACCCAAGTTTATGCTACTTCATTTTTAACATGACGTTTAAGAAATTGTCCTCACATATCCAAGTATTAAAGAGAACACAGAGCTCATCTGCTCCATGCTGTTTACACATTCCTTTAACACAACTGGTAAGATCTGCTCCTGCCTGTAAGCAGTAACATTTTAACATTCACATTTTGAATGCCTAATGATTTGGTCTGTTTGCACTTTTCCATAAGTTAAATACAAATCTGACCTCTTGCTCTGCATACATGTACTCAGTTTCTGGAGCTGGAGCTGTGACAAGCATGTTTACTGTTGCTGTATAGGAAGAAAATAGTTCTATTCAAAAGATAACATGGTAAAACCCCCTTTAAACTATTTATATTGACAGTGGAGTTTGCCATTTCTTCCCACTTTCCTTACAGAAGGCATTTACGCAATTGGCCATCACTGCAACAGTTCCAGCCAAAAGATTTCCTTGCAGTGCCCTAAAATTCCTACAGAGAAAGCAGCTCACTTGGGTTCAACACAGGATCAGAAATCATTAGAAGCTGCCCAAATACACAGCCTCCATGAACACAGAATGAAGTTTAGGTCTTTTGAATCCCATCAAGATCTTCTTGTCACTGCCAAGACACTGAAGGAGCATTCTTGTGCTACTTCAGCTACTGTGTGTTGTACCTCCCAGACAACAGTTACACTCTGCTGCTGCTTTGCAGAACAGACAAACTTCCACGGTTTTCAGTTTTATTGGATGCTTCCAACTTTAATAATATACAGATACTCATTTTTATATTGTTCCATTCAGATCCTCACGTAATTCAGCCATTCTGTCACATTCAAATAAAAACCAGAAAAAGCACAACTAAAATAAAATAAATTTGTAGGCTGGAAAAATCCATTATAAACTTAATATTCAAGAAACATTCTCTTTATAATTAAAACCCTACTTTGTAATAACTAAAGTAGGATTTAAAGAAAAACTTGATTTGCATTTTTAAATAGGTGGCCTTTGCGTATACTTTTAATCATCTCATATGTACAATGCCAACCAGTATCTCTGCCTCCCTGTGACAGAATACCTGAAACAAAACAAAAAGACACTGAAAAGGAGCTTTTAAACAAAAAAAAAAGAACAATAGCCATTTTCCAGGAAAATACAGTACAGTCAGAACTTGAAACACATGCTTCCCTCATCTCTATTAAGGCCTAAGAGACAGGTGTGCTTTAATAAAAGCAGACTGTATGAAGAAAAGTCCTTCCACTTTTCTCTTCAAATTCCTGTAACAGCTCATCTATTTCATTTTCCATGTCTTCTGTGTGCTGTATCTAGAAAAGAAAAAAAAATACTAAGCAACCAGACTCCAAGGACATGATGTAGCTTCGAAAACTGTAATAATTCCATGCTTGTGGCTTACTGTACAATCTAAACTGGGTGCTTTAGTGAGATTCCCAAATATACATATATTCTGCATCATGTTTATCTGCATATCCTTCCTCCTCCAACCCACTGAACTGGCACTTAACTAGTACTTTGTTGAGTAGGCAACATTCATCCTTGCTAGGTAACAAATGGAAGCTTCAGAATAGCTACAAGCACACTGAACAGATGGTTAAAATTGCAAGTCCTTGAACCCTTTTAGGCTTTTTGAATCTGGAAGGGATTTAAGACCAGAATAGATCAAACAGGCTAGAGTAAAAAAAAACCAAAGCCCATTGCCACACTGCAACAGGTGAACTCAGCAACTTGCGTGCTGTAAAAGGGCTCAGATCCTTCCTCTGGTCTCCTGACAGTTATATCAACTGCTTTGAGTGCAGCTTATTTCAGCCTTCAAGGACTAGGCCCCCGAATGTGGATAACAGAAGGCACCGTTTTTCTCTTCCACATCATACATGCAAGAGAGTGGTACTACAAAATACACCTACATAGGATGTTTTTCCAAGTGTATCATGATTCAGAATGCAACTCTGATGTTCAAACCCCACGTATCACAACTGCTTTTGAAACGCCGTTTTTCCCATAAATAGTGTTTTGAGTACAGGCTCAACCTGTGCAATGGTTACACACAGTATACTGTGACACTGCTTTTCCTCAGTGCTTTGGTTTGAATGCACGCACACACACACACACACACACACACACAATCCACTTTGGAAGACACAAACTTTGTCACAGTTCCTCTGCACAACAGCTCAAAAAATAACCTGAAGAATTTGGAAACTGACATCTTTTGACAAGGATTTTACTTAACTTTTGCAATATGCAGCATCTTCAAAGATTATTAAGCAAATCCCAACCTCTGTGCAGTCAGCTGGGTCCAAGGAACCCTCAATGAGCCCTCTCTACTTACACACTGGCAGAGCTCACAGATAAGGAATGCACCCAGCGTTGCCTCCTCATGGTTATCCTGAATGTCCACATTGATCACATGTACTGGCTGACATGTTTCCTGTTCTCTGGAATTTAAATCTATTTGAAAACAAAATACATGCAACAGAAAAATTTTGGGTGGAATAGTATCATATTTTACAGAGTATTCTTTTAAAAGTACATATATATTGTGCAAATCTTCCTTCTTCAGTTGAAGAACCACTCAAGGTTCTTCCTTTCATTGGTCCACTAGGCATTACCATGAAGTTGAGAGATGTACCACCGGAACACTCGCAAGTATTCTTCACCTCCCTTCCTGAGAATATTCACCTAAAACACTAGAGTGAAAGCTGCTTTCTATGTGAGACATGCTCACCTTGCTGAAGATCCGTTCAAGTACCAGGGCAGCTGCTCTCCTACTAATACATTCCAAACACTCCACTTAAATATTCAGAACACTAATTGCTCAGCTTGCAGAAGCCCAAGTGGGTCGTGCTTTCTATTGCTTGTGACGTGACCACTAAGGACTGAAAAGGCAAGGTAACAGCCTTTTAAAGCATGTGTATGATAGATCAGCTGGTTGGACTTTCAAAGTAAACACCTTAAACCTCACATAAGCCTGTATTTCCAGAGACAGGCTTCTAAGCCCAGGAGCTGAATCACTGCTGAAGCCCCATGACTTTCAGTGAGTTCACATCAAGGTTGCTGCACTGTCTTCATGCAGAACCCAAACCCTGAGATTCTTCTGGCATATTTCGCTTTGACTCGCGTAAGGACAAAGCCACTGCATGTTTGCAGAGTGTAAAGCACACTTAAGAACAGTTTCCCCACGTGTACAGAAAGATTTTGACATGGATAAACTGCTTGGTAGATCACAAGTATGCAGAGAAGGGAAAGGAAACCGCCTAAGAACACAGCTTAGTCTTCATTTCTCCATCAACCCAGGCTGGAAAAATGCTCATCACATACAAGTTGCTAGATCCATGAGCATTTTCCAAACAAAACTGTATCTGAGTTTTTCCAAATGCTTGTATTTCCTTATGCCATCCCTTAAAACTGCCATCCATACACATTCTGTGTAGCTGCCAACACCAAGATCTTTGAGAAATAAGTACTCAGCCACCATTTCTCTGGTACATAAAGTCTACGTCAGTGAATGGTGAGCTCGTGTCCCTGATGGTGCTCAGCAGCAGTAGTCAGAGGAGAGATTTCCAGATTTGTGAAGTACTCCAGGAGGAGGAGGAGGGAGAAAGCACTCAAAGTTAACTTGGTTTATCAGTTCAAGGTCCTTACCTTCTACTACTTGATCATAGACTCTTTCTTCACACGTTAGGATCAAATCAAAAACATCTTTGCAGTTCTGGAATCTTTCTGGTCGTGGCTTGATTCTCTTATTTCTGTCCAACATGTGTAAAATCCCATTCTGTGTGTATCTGAAGTTGCTAGAGTTAAGTAAAGTACCTTTACTTTAAGAAAAGTCATGGGTTTTGAGCAAATGACCAGAACAAGTCAAATCATTACTGTATCTTTAAAATAAATCATTTATGTTTGCAAATATAAAGATCAGTGACCGCTAAAAATAGATTTCTAAGGTAGCAGCACGATCCCTATAGGGTAATTCATGCAGCTTCTGGATTTCAGAGCCTTGTCACTAGGCATTAGTACAATAGCAGAGATAGCTTTAAAGGACCTCATACGAGCAGAGTTCCTCAGAAAAAACAACTTTCCTTGGGAAACTATTTTTATATCCATAACGCTTAGAACATAGACTTCACTGTTTGTGAGAGCACAACATCCTACATTAAGTCACTGTCCCTCACTCCAGGGGCCTCTATCTTCAAAGTCAATTCTATGGCATTTCTATTGTCCACTGCACATCTGCATGAAGTCCTGCTCAGGGCTCAGGTTTATGCAACTGAGCTTCCAAAGAAAGCTCAATAAATCACAGGAGCATAGTCCCTTAAAAATATCCCAAGATATATATAAATGGAAATGAAGAAAAACACTGACTTTGTGCCTGTCAGAGCTTCAGTCACTGTGTGAAAGGAATCTGTTATGCTGCTTGGTAGCTATATTTGTGCTGGTACTGTAACCCTGAGGCTTAAATTCACATCCTGTATCCCCCTTTCAGAGTGGATTCACTTATCCCACTGTCTTCTCAGCCTTCCATGGCATGCAGATTCATTAGGAGCACACCAGAGTTGATTGTCACATAAATCTGCTCACTTGACCAAAACCAAACTCGCTGGAAGGGCGAAGTTCTACGGGTAAATGACGAATACCAGGAAAGATTTTGAAGAAAGCCTGGAAACTGATGCATCTCTTCCTTGCTTTGAAGCAGCAGTATTTTTAGCCATCTAAGTATATAGTTTTAAATTAAAATAGCAGTGAGGATAACAGCCTAATTTCTTGAGATAACAGAAGGAACTTGAGTAAAAAACTTTCCATCATTAGTAGCACGTATGTAAGAGGTCATCTTGGCTTATTTCCTTGTTGAAAAGGCCATATACAGACCTAGCAGGTACCTTAATTCTTTTCAGAGAACAGTCCCAATCCTTTGTAAAAGGCCAACAACTTCCTGTGTCCCTGTTTGCAGCCCCCCTCTGGTATCTCAGTCCTACCACCCTGGGTAGATCTGGCCCTGCTCATCTAAACGTTTCAAGGTGTTCTTCAACAGTTTTCAAGCAAACTGCCTCCAAAGCTTTTAAATCTTTGAAGTGTTTATGCTCCATTCAAAATTAAATCCATCTTTCTACCTGTAGGAGTCTACCTGATATGGAAAATATGTTCAGTTCTTGAAGTGCAATGGTGCAGACGCATTAAACTTCTTAAGGACATTTCAGTTTTCAATGATGCACTGTTTATCACAAATATGGTGTCAACTAACTCTCAGCCAACTGGCTACTATGGCATTTCTTTCCTTCAGGTCCCTCCCAAGCCTTTTATCATCTTTCCCAAAAGATTTCTCCCTATATAATTAGAGAACTGTCTATTATAGCCCAAAACTACCTCACAGGCAGCTCTTGCACACCAGCACCCCTCTAAAACTCTCACTGGGTTTGTTACGCCTGGAAGGAAACCCACTTCAATGTAGCCATTCCAGACCTCTGGTTATTTGCAAAGCAGGAAAGTGACTGCAAGAGCCATTTTCAGACATCTGGCAAACATCTAGTTCTGCCGCTCTGTTCACTTTGAAGGTGAGCCCTGCCTGAGCTCTGAAGGCCTCATTTCTACATCATGCAGCTCAAGGGGAAAAAAAATCCACAGCGTCCCACACAGTTTTTTGGGTTCCTTTTTTTTCCCTTTCTAGGATATAACACTGCTGGCATCTGTCCCCCAGCTTTCCTGACTGAGCTTGGAGACAGGATTACGCATATTCACAAACCCACACAGTCAAGCTTGCTGCTGCCAACTTACAGCTATTTTTTTTTTTTCCTCCAAGGGTCCATCTGCCTATAAAAGGAGACTGAAATAAGCAGTTAAGATTCATGACACTGTCATATTTGGTTCTCTGGAATCTTTTCCACCTGGAAAAAGAACAGCATACCATCCTTGCAGCAAGCAGGGGGATGTGATCTGCATCGTTTTCAATGCATAATCATAACCCAGCTTCTTTCTCTTCATGAGCTCAGGCGAATGTAAAGATATGACAACTTATTAATGGTTTCCACTATAGTGCCAGATGTTGAGGCATTTAGGTGAGGTTCTGCTTCCCTTCCAACAGATTTTAGCTCCATGCTCCCTGCCCCCTATACCTCTGCTCTTCCTTTCAGCAGTCATTTCTTCAGAAGGTACTTGCTAAATCTTCCCCTGGCTTTCAGTGCTGCTTTGTTGTCTGGCCACAGCAGCCTTCTTAACATTACCATGCTCAGACATGCATCCATTTATCTAAGAGGCCTTCACTTACTGCAAACTATTAGTATAGTAAATCCATCACATTTTTACAGTGAGTCCAACTCAGGAATCAGCTTTATTGGAGTAACTATGCTTAACAGACCTACAACATAATGAAATGTATGCATGACAACTCACTGCTGGAAAGACTTGGCATAAAAAGGAGATGGTGCAATTCAAGTAGAGTTTTGCCAATAGACATGGCATTGTTCCTCTCTTACAGAGGCAGCTACACCCAGCTATTTCTACTGTTACTGTGCATTCTCTCAATTTACTTAAGGATATCCCATAATAATGTACTGATGAAGATATTACTCTAATATGTATGTGTGTTTAGATTAAAACCCTAAGGCTTTCACAGCTTCTGAATCTTCCTCAAGTCTGGTGGGGCCCCAAAGCTGCAGGCTACATACCCACACATCACTGAAAGCAGCAAAGATCCTTAGTTTGGCCTAGAGCTCAAGAGACAGACAATGACTTGTCAGTGCAGAACAGCTGAAATTGTAGTTGAGGATGAAACTGGAAAGCTACAAGCTGTCAAAGAAAAAAGAATGGGAACAACCGCCAAGTCAACTGCCAAAGAGCTGGAGAAGGGATATTAGAGACTTACTGGAGACAGAACAGACTTACCAGAGACAGAACACAAGATGGCCTCAAAGATGTGGCATGTTTGGTTATGCCATCAAACCTTGTGTACTTGATCCAAGTGTGAAAGAGGAGCTTGCTTTTGATTGCTGGAATCTAGCATCTGGTCACTTAGCAAGACAATTCACAGTACTGACAACTCCAACACATGACACAAACATGTAACAAAGGAATACAGAAATCATTACGGGGACCAGCAGGCCAGCTGGTTCCTAAGAGGGTTCCTAAGTATCACACTTGACTTTTGGATGCTCTTCTCAGGCTTAGAAACAAGTGCCAGATTTCGGAAGATGAGCAGCAAATGTCGTAGGACTGGGTGGGGGGAAGTACTGAGGTAGTTGTGAGATGTCTGTGAGAAAAACATTAGTCACTGCATTTCGTGTCTTGGAGAAATGGGGTCTGCAACAACCATTTTCAAATTGGTTTCTGTTGTTGCCATTGCTGTGTATGGTAAAACTCAAAAGGTAATTCTGAAGTAAATAACAGTTGTAGCTGGAGAGGGTAACTGATAAAGCCAAACACAAGCATTACAAACTGAAATCAATTAAAGCCATTTCATTTAACGCATTGGGGAACCTGGAGAACACATTCATGAAGACAGCAGGACCACTTTTAAACAGCAGCATGCAGAGCAAAAAGCATGCCGGATGAGGTCTTCTAGTGCAACACTACAAACAGGAGACTGAAGAACAGAGGGATGTGGTTAATCCACAGTCTGAGTACCAACCAGCTCTGCAAAGTTTACACACACACAGCTTGTGTGCCTTGGGCAAACACTTCTCACAGGGGTCATCAGGATGTCTCTGTTCTTGCACTAAAGATCCTGAAGGCTACCAGTTCTGTCAGTGGGCAGCAACAAAGCTGAAACAGCTTCTGCCCCCCCCCCCCAACTTATTCCCTGTGGAAAAATACAGTACTGTAAGCACTTCAGGGTTTTCCACTGAATGATCCCTACACTACGTTAATTAGAGGTACATGGCAGCAAGATAATCTTAAATTTCTTTCACACATCCTGGAAGTAGACTTCAGTAACTAATATTACTTCTGACTTTAGCACTACTTTTACTACCTTGTACCAAATCAGTCAAAATAAAGTAACCCATAAAGTAGCAGCATCACTTTTGGGGAAAATAAGCACCTAAATGCTATCTCTAGTAAATTCCTCCTTTTGCTGACTTTCTGAAACTTACTGCAGGCTTTTTTTGATAAGACCTCTCATGCATATGAATTTCTCAGGCCTGACAGAGCTCTACCTGGGATACCAAGCTCTTCAGACACTTCCTGCATGTACATGAGCGGCACACACAAACAAGACCTTCCAACAAGTATTCCATGCCGGTAACTGTTCTCTACATCGAGTGGGATTTTATAAATACAGCTGTGTCAGCCAACTTGTTTCTACTGAGATGGAAAATAAGAAACTGGCACAGACCTCTCCTGCCATTCCCATGCTAGACTTCTAGTTTGCACTGCTAAATACTTCTTTATATGCTGGGCCATTGCTGAAACCTGGCTGTATTTACTCTGCTTGAATAAATCTGGCACCTGGATCCCCAACTGCCAAAACAATTCTATCTGAAATACAGAAGGAGATCTGCTGTCCTTCACAGAACAGTGACCCAAATAATTCTGCCAATACTTGAAGCATGTGCCTGCACACTCCTGTGTAATCTAAGAGTACAAGGATTATGACCAATGTAAAATGGTAACAGCTACCGTTTTGAATTTCTTACCTTTCACTTTTTTCTGATCTTCCTTCTATCTAGATGTGAATTATTGAGCATATTTCCAAAGACATCCAAACAATCTTTCATTTCTACCTGTTAAGGGTTTTCAAAGTGCTCCTCTGTAAGCTGCTGACAGATGTTTTCTGCCACGCTACGTGGGCAAGCTACACAGAAGTGAGCTTTCAAAATGCTTCATTAAAGCAGGTGACATAAGCCTTCTCCACTGCAGATTATCAGAGAAGATTGACACAGTTCACTTCATTTCTATAATCTGTATCCTTGGCAAAACTGAGAAACTGTAAAGATCAGAATCATTAACCAAAAATGACGAAGCACCAAAGTTTCACTTGCTCTCCCACTGACCACTGGAATGACAGCTCAGAACAGAAGCTGACAACTGTTTATCGGTCCAAAAATCCATGAAGAAAACCAAATGGAAACGTAAGATAAATACATGCACAAAGAGCTTACCTGAGGTAGAATTTCATTTAAGTTATTCCTCAAGACTTGAGCTACATGGCCCCAACAAGCTGGGTGCAGATGCTCACAGATCTCAGTAGTCCTCCTGTGCCCCCACAACACAGGAGGTGTTGTGACTTCCCCCATCAAGCAACTCAAGGTTGCTTTGCACAGCCTTTGGTAAAGTGGTCCAATATAAACAGTCCATGTACAAGGGTAGTTCAATGATCCAGAATGTCAGGAATTACTATTCAAGTATTATGGATCCTAGAGCTTTGTTACAGGTGACAGAAGTTTCTGCAACAAACAAATGGTGTTCAAAAGAAACTGGAAAGTGGTATAGAGAAAGATATTCCTGTCGCTGCCCACTTTCCTTCCAACAGCTTTTAACCAGCAGTGCCTGTGCTCATTAGCTTGGGCCATGAATCATCTGGTATCAGTATCTTATGCCACTTTCTGAAAGTGGAAAAGCACAACCAAGAAGAAAGATCCAAGATCTTATTTGATACTACAACCCTCTTAAGGGAATGAAAGTCTAAGCCCAATGGGAGAAAGATCTTACATAACCAAACAACTTAAGAGATATGAAGTGGATGTTAAGGGAAAGCAGAGGAAACCTTCTGGAAGAGATGACTTAACACTCCAACTGTTGCTAGAAGCCAAGCCTGATTCCAAGACAAGAAATGCAGTTTCTCTGCAAGCAAAACCTAACTGCAGTGACGCCTGACCAAGACTTCAGCACCAAAAGATCCTCCTTCATCACCACCCTACAAAGACAGAAAAATTACTCCTCTATACAGCCTCATTGCTGCTGGGTTTCCCACTCTCAGCTAGTCATAATCCTCTTTGTGATTATCCCTCTTCATGGGCACAGAAGATGGTGTTCCAAGTTGGACTGAAAAGCTTTGGGAAAGGCACAGAATCTCTCTTCTACACAGTTCTACAGCAAGGCCAACTTAGGTCAATGATATACTTCTGTTGGCCTTCCTCTTCTGTAGGGAACTGAAGATTCCCTTTTTGTTCACCTAAACCCAGTGAGATCCAGTGCATTAGAAGCTACTTCAGATTCCCAATCCCCTCAGCTCTGGAACCGCTGTACACAGTCCCTCAAGCCAATGCTTTCTCCAAAGCCAAGGCATTTTCCTCTACTGACATTCTACCACAACACATCAGTTAATAAAGCGTACCATTTCAGGCAGACGGAAGACTGGGGGATAAACCAGGGATAAGTATCGGCTATGGGAAGACCATAATGCTATGCAATACTGCAAATGAGTATTTCCTGGCAAAGAGGTCTGCATATGGCAGAGAAAAATGGTTCCACTTGTCCTGAACGTGAAGGGCACTACCAAAAAGCTGAACAACCAACCACCACACATCAGCAACAGCACAAACATTCCCATATGGCCATCCAGTTTAAACATGGAGTTCACACTGAAAACTGGATCTGAATCACCCAGATATCAAGTGAGATGTACCAAGACAGTTTTGCTTCTTCATTTCCCAAACATTTCATTCTAACTGAAGCACACCTTTAGTAACTTCTGGAGGCATGTTCCAACCCCCTCCCTCCAATTTTGTATCATCATGTAACTATGGAGCTAAAACTGGAATCCTATCTACAGTTAGAGATCAGGTGAAATTAAAAAGAGGAGGTTAAAGTAGGAACCAGAGGAGGAGGCCAAGCTTGCAGAGGTAGGCTGCCTACAAATCCTAGCAAAACCCTCTACCTATGGAAACCACTCAGGATCTTCCAGCTGAGGGTCACAGATTGATCAGTGTTGAGAAAGGGATAAAAGCAAGCAATAATTAAGTTAGTTAATGCTGATACAGAATCCAGCAGCTCCCGCTGCAGAATTCTGGTCAGCTTTCCATTTGAACAGTTCCGATTCCTGAGGATAAATGCAACTGCTGATGCAGATTTAAGGTGGCATTAGGAAGTTCCATCCCTGACTAGTTTTTTGCATTCACTTGAAGGCAAAGTTCAACAGTTTTTCCTCTATTTTTGTTTAATCTTTAAAGTCCCCACCAGATAACTAGAACCAAATCCTTAAAACCCTTCACACAGCTTTAAGGGGCAAGCGATCACAGTGGCCTGTCTTTAAGAGGTCCAGTTACGCATGCAAATACAAGGTAGTGTATCTGTACTATACACATAGAACTCGAGATAACCACACAGTGTGGTCATGTTTCCTGCAGGTGAGTAGTAGAACCCTCTGCTGACACAGAAATAAAAAAAAGGAGGATTTTGAAAGCATCCAGAAGTCACATTCAGAACAGCCTTAAATGGCTTTGTCACAGCCCTCTATTAGGACTTCGGGAATTTAAATGCTGTATTCTAAAGATGCAGTGGTAGATGTGGATACTTATTTTAACTGTAAGGCTTAACTACCACATCTTAAATTGCTTAAGCAATTCCATTTTAGATACACTGCAACCACCTACTCAACTGAATCTGTACGCCTGGCTCCATTAATCCCTTATTCTCCTGTGCTTCTGAAATTCAACATATGCCTTCAAGATATGTCAGCTTGTATTTCACTAATTACTGCAATGAAGGTGCTTTTAGTCTCTGCGGAGTGGGTTTTTAAGTTCTCCCCCATTTCCACAAGTGAACAGGAGAGTTCCAGTGGATCTTTCCAACCTAACCTTGCCCTTACTAATGTCCAGTACTGCAGATGCTCATTTCTGTTAGAGACTACTGGTTTCTACAACAGGAGTCATTCATTTGGCTGTCCACAGAACATTCAATGCTTCTCACAGCCACAATTTCATGGAGTATCTAGCATCTCTGGGCCCCTACTGGCATACAGAATTGGAGGAAGAACATCACTCCTGAGGAACACCAACTGGAATATAGGAGCACATACAGCTGTCACCAAGAAATACTATTTCAAACCCCATGGAAGGGCTACAACTGAGTCGTATCACTGAGCTGATGGAAGCAACGGTGGGGAAAAGAACAAGCTGCTAAACTGTATGAGAAAAACACACCTTTTGTTTCTCCATCCCACTCAAGAGCCCATCAGAAGAGCAGACCCTCCCACCCTTCAGCAGCAGGTAGCACTTGCATTGCCTATCACCTCCTAAGAAAGGAATGCTCACCCAAAATCAAGAGATCCTCCATGGCCCTGGTTCACAAAATATTACTCCACAAGTCCCTGATGAAAGTAGGCCTGATTTTGGTTACTGTAGAGGTATTTACCCTCAAAACCGATTTCTGGCAATGGAGCTGCTTCCTGTGCTGAGTCTTCGCTTTGGAAGCCTTATATTATCTGAGAACCAAAAATGCAAAGATGTAGAGGCAGTTCTTCTTGCCCTGTCTCCTCCTGAACAGCTATTGCTTGAATTTGCTTTCTTTTACCTTGAGAAAAGGTTTAACTGTAACACTGCATACACATTTGGGGAATGCAGCAACTATCTCCAGCATGGAGCAGAACAAAAATGGTAACTCCAAAATATGCTAAAAGGGGCGGGAGTAGGTAGTTTTTCTGATGGTTTTCACTCAAAGCATCACTGTATTCAGTACAGTAGCAATGAGGAATACAACAAGACATTTACAAGTCGTTAGCACTTGTCAAAATTACTTCTCAATTCAAGTAATTTTATCTTGGAGTAATTCTTTTCTGATCAAGATATGGCACACCTTAAGATGGGTTTGCAAGATTTTCCCCTTCTTTGTAGGCAGAGGGATAAAAAACCCCAAACACCCGAGCACATCATATGGGATTCATTAAGACTACACCCTACATTTTTTCTGTTTAAAAAGACTTTGATTTAGGTATTAGGAATCAAACACCCTGCAAGGGACACTATTTGTATGGAACACCATGCGGAAAGGTATTCCAGTGTTCCACCACTTCTCATTGTGCTCTACAGTTTTAATCAAACAGCCCAGCCCCCTTAACAGCAGTCTTCTGATGCCAAGTGGAAAACCCTCCACTACCCTTGGAGTTATCAGAAGCTCAAATTGACTATTTCTGGTCAGCATATATACAACAAAGAGTCTGCTGAGTAGTAGTAACCCACAATTATCATGTGTGCTACCCAACAACTGTAGAGTTAGCTTCCCAAAAGTTCCTGGCTTTGCAGACCCCTTGGGTAACAGGCTTGAATGTTTCTACTAGTTTTCTACTCTCTGATAACCTCTTTAGTTTTACTACCTTTTTTTTTCTCCCCAAAACCATGTGATAAAACTGAGCTATCTGAGCACAATGAAGATATTTAAACCATATTAACATTCCTGTTGGATCTCCAGATGGCCACACCCAAGATTTTAGGATAGAAACCTCTCTGTACTAAGAAGTGCAGATACTACTCACTCTATTAAAATACCTAGGTTCATTTTGGGGGATTCTTTACTCTAAAGGGTTTCTAACTTTTACATATAAATTCAGCATATCCCCAAACCCTTATTTTGGGCAAGTTATCTCCTTCGTTTTTAACCCTAAAAAATTAAAATCAGATCCCTTGTTGAGGAAAGAGTATTCAGAAGGAGTCCCCTAAGTTTGTGGGTCTGTGGGTTTCCTTAAAACCAAATGAAAATTCAAGTTGATTTCCATATTTTTTTGATTTTTTCAGCATCCAACAGCAAAACACGCAGTTGGACACTACTCATGAGTTTAAGTAGCGTGAATAACCTTGATCACTTCTGCTGGTCAGGATTAAACACATTATTGAGCTCTCCTATGCCCATTTTTTATCATATTCTATAAGGGTTTTTTTTAAAGCGCACAGATCAAATAATGTGTCAAGAAATTCTCAGTGAGAAGGGTGTGCTCTTTAATGAAAGTATCCTCTTTCCCAGAGAAGAGTATACAGGAAACCTTACCTGGCAGTTTGAGCTAAATACAACACTAATGGCAAGGTGGTCACTCTTCACACATCCATTAGCAGGGCAGTCTTTGCACTGAGAAATTATGATCCACAGTGCAGTGGAGGTAATGGACAATCTGTGATAGTATTAATGTGCTTTCATCCAAGAGCTAAACATAGTAACACACTACAAAAGAGCATTTTGAATGTGTGCATTGTAACTCGATAGCAATTTACAAGGGAGCACTAGAGACCCACTGTAAGGAAAAAAAATAAAAAAGAACTCCTATAAACTGAAAACATTTTAAGTTCTCCATTCAAGCAGCTACATATTCCTAATGCATAATGCCAAATAATGAATTACACCTTTCAAGGATGAACCATATTGGATTTTTTAAAGAGGCCATGTCACAGGGATACAGTTCTTTGTCTTTCCTAAGCAGATCATTGTACATCTGATCATATGTTGTTTTGAAATCATAAACATTCGGCTTGTCCGGTGCTGGTCCTGGCAGTTTCACATGAGTCCCTGTTCCAAATGATCGGACACTGAATCCTCGTTTGCTGAAAGACAGAAAGGGAAAGGGGGAGAGAAAAGGCAATTAGAGTGGATGGACTTTAAACATCAAAGTGCTGAAAAACACACACTGAATTTTAAATACACCTCTTAGCAATCAGCCAAGTGACAACCAAACAAATGGGCAACTCATCAGCCAAGATGACAATTGTACCCATGTGCACATTTCTTTTCAGTTACAACTGAAACTCCCACATAATTTCTGAAGAAAACTTATATAAAATGTTAAATTTTCTTAGAATTACTGTATGTACAGCTTTGGTTATTTCTTTTTGCTTTCAGGCACCTTGGATTTGCAACAAGCATGTGCTCTGTATTCACTCTCAGAAAATATACTACAGGCAATGATGTTTTTGTCCCGATAGAAGTAAGTAACGATACCAATTGCTCAATACTTAATTATTCTGCCAAGTTGCTGGACTAGCTACATTATTCCCCTCACTATGTTGCCAAAACTACTTCTAATGTCATTTAATTAGCTGAGTACAAACATTTGTGTGCCTCAACTGGACTGAAAAACATGCCATGTCATTTACAGAAGCGGGGCAGACATTCTGCTGGCTGGTAGTTAACACCAGGGAGAGCTTCATTCCATTCTTATGAACAAGTGTATGTTTAATAATTGTAATTAAACAAGAGGCAGGAATCTGCCTGTCTTAATGGATAATGCCAAATTTCTGATGAACCTATAAACACTTATTTGACCCTCAACAAATCCTTCAGTAATATTATAAAACATTACAATGTTTATTAAATAACAGGACAAAAACAATACTTATTTCTGGTGGTCTAATGGACAAAGTTACATGTTAAAAAATATCTGGCTTTTTAATGATAATCTAATTTCTGAAACAGGTCAAGACCACAGTTTAACCTCATTTTTTAGACTCACACTTTGAGTATTTAGTAGAGACTGAATAGATCAAGCAATGATAAATGAAAAAGCAAGCACACAACCCACGGCCCCTAATCCCCCTCAAAAAAAAAAAAAATTCAATTTATTTTCCTTGCAATACTTCCAGACCCAAGTTTTTATTCTACTGCTTCTATGGACATGGAAAGAGCCACGGTATGCACAGAAGAAACTGCAGTGCTAAAATACTGCTATTTCAAATTGGTCAATACGCATTTCTCATGTGGAATTTCATGCTTTGACAGCAGCAGGTGCCAGGGTGCAGCTTCTACACTATTTATGCACCAGCTGTACTATTATGAAATATTCTGAAGATGTTTCAACACATTCCTTGCAACAGTTGGGGGCAGTGGAGAGGGAAGAACACACAGAACCATATTCAACAGAGCCTGCTCTTATTAAGCAGCTGGACAGATCTAGTTTAGTGAGTCACATTAAGTATCGGTTGTCATGTGGCACACAGCCTTTAACAATTAGTATTTTCTACAAGAGAACATTTATGTCCTGTTTGCTCTTGGCCTAGCAAAACTACCCAGAAGATTAAAAATAATGAGTATCAACTTTACCACAAACAGTAAAGGGTAAGTCCTAGCACTGACTCTTCAAAATGTGAAGTTTGAACATTGACCTGTAAATGCTGTAAGATTCTGGGAACGTGTTTCTATTAATATGATTAAGACTAATGTGTGTACACTATCAACACCGTGAGTAAATACAAGCCAGTACACAGATGTCATTTTCAGCAGGTATGCTCACCTCACTGCAATGAGATCACATGCACTACTCACATGGCTCATGAGTTTATAGACTTTTAACTGAAGAACCTGTAAACAATCACTACATTACCCTTCAAAGAATCTCACAGCTCACAGCAAATACTGCTTTTGATGTGGGACACAACTGCTGCTGAAAGAAGATATCTACACAGGACTACACTAACAAAGCCCTAACACATGACAGAGCTGCTTCTCTTTTTCTATGTCTTTCTCTTTTTTCTATTACTGGACACTAAAGCAAACACAGTAAACCCTGCAGGACCACCAAAGATCTGTGAAGATCTTCAGGACGTCACTAATTTTAATACATTGACTTCAGTAACATGTAGCAGGAAAATAACTGGCATCAATCCCCTCTCACTGTACGCCTCTTCAAAAATAGTGTGTTACCAATGTTAAAAAAAAAAAACATAAAAACACCCC
>JASSUY010007207.1:0-15864 GCA_032466535.1 Forpus xanthops | reverse complement strand
GCATGACTTTTCTAGCGGGACCAAAGCTTCACTTTTCTTTCATTTTTTTATTTTTTTTTTTTTTTTTTTTTTATTCAGAGTGTCAGTGTAAGATATTCGTATCCTGTGCTTTGAGGACTGCTGCTTCGAACCCACTCTGTGTGGACCAGCTTCTGTGGGGAGCAGCAGGGGTAGGAGTTATCCATTCTGGGTGGATTTTCTGAGCATGGAGTCCTCTCCTGTGTGCTGCACTCTACACACTGTTAGAAAGCATCACTCCCTGATCACTGCCAAGACCCTGTGTGAATCAGAATCATAGAATAGTGAGGGCTGGAAAGGACCTTAAGATCATCTACACTGACACCAACCCTATAATTATCCTCAAGTCCTTTCTAGAAACCATCCCCTAGTGGTATTTTGCATAGCTTTGCAGCACAGAGTACTCAGAAAACCTGCTAATGAGTTTGGAGACTGAGCAGTCACAGGGTGCTTCCAACTGCTCCTTCCATGCAAAGTCTGGTACGTTCTGTGACTCCTCACTGCAAACTACAGCTGCCTTGTCTGCATTTTGCCCCAGAAGGGATTATGTGCTTACTGCTAAGTTGAAATGCATTAAATATGCCACTAGTATTTTTCCATGTTGGCAGTTACAGTAGTTGCCATGGGAATGTCACATCATGTAAGTGGTTGAAGAGGCAGCTCACAAAACAGTATGGATTAGAGATGTGGCCCACAGTATTAAAAACATGTACAGGCTGTCTTCTAAACATAACGACACCACCTTCTGTCACTAAGAGGCTTCAGGGAAATAAATTGATACTTCTTTAGGCCTGTTTTATAAATAATCATCTTAAATGAATAAAGCATACAACTGTGATCAGTAGTCCCAGTTCTTTAATAAAGGATGGAGTTATGCTAATTGAACAGCAAAGTTGTTTGTCAGGGCTGCATACTTCTTTTATTCCATTAATCCATGTTCTGCAGCATATTAATATGATCCCTTGCACAAGTGACAGAAGCCCAGACAGGATTTCAGTGCAAAGCTATATATCTGTTTGCTGTGATCAGTGGAGTATAGCAGTTATATCATTTTTATCAGGAGCATGCTGAGAAGAAACAAAGGAGACTTCTAATGATGATGGACTTGTAAATCCTGCATTTATTCATAAAGCAGCTCATGGACAGACATGAATTTATTTTAAATGAACGTGGCTTGCTTTTTTTTTTGTTCTCAGGAATTAAAAGTTAGAGAGAGGCGGGCACTGGAAGCTGTTAAAGGCCTTAAATTGAGTAATCCTTAAACAGTAAGACAGAAAGAACATAATTTTAAAGACTGCAGTTATGGACAAGGGAATAACTGACATTTCAGCTTATACTGTAGCAAAAAAACAATTAAATTCCATCCATGCTAACTAGGCTTTTTAGTTTTTTGTTTTGTTTTTCTCTCTAAGAAGTTGTTAATTTCTTGCTGAAAATGATACCTTATATAAGAATCTAAAATAGAGCAGCTGGTACCTGTCCCACCTCTCTAGTGAAATGCCGTAACTGTTCTGTGAAATGCCTGAACTGTACCAACAGTTCTCTAGCTCTCATTCTGTAAGGGAGTTTGGTCTCACAGTATTTTTCAAAATGTAGTGTAAAATGGAATTTTTCTTTTTTTTTTTCTAATTAATCTAGTAAATCAGAGTGTAAGTCTGAAAGAAGAAGGAATTGCACAATGGGCTTTTCCTTTTCTATCTATTAATTGACTTTCAAAAGAGGATTTAATCTCCTTTATCTATGCATTTTGCTTCCAATTAAAACATTTTGTGAGTTTATCCTGAATTTGTATGCAGTGTTGGTATGTTCAGAACCATATAGGTATACTAAATGTAAAATTCATCAGCCTCAAGGCTAAACCTTTCTAATAATTAGAAACAGCTACTGTGTCCTGTGGAAAATAAAAATCTAATTTTTACCAGTTATATATTTTCTATAATTGGACATCAGAACAACTCAGTTCAGTCCAAAATATCCATTGAGGTCTGAATGTAATCATAATTCGCACCAACTTTTACTAAGTATCTAAAAATATGTGGTCAAATTGAAGCGATATGTCTAGGTTAAACTGTACTTCAAAATAGATGTTTTTTTTTATGATACAAATTACATGCTATGCCACAACTACCGAATCATTTCCTGCATATGAACCACATATAAATGTCAGAGAAAAATATGTACCACGTTTTGTATATAACTAATAGGATAAGAAATTCATCAGTGTATTTGAACAAGAATGCTATGACTATTAAAGCTAGGTGAGCATATTTAGTTGCATAGAAAATTTCCTCTGTGTGAAGGCTTAGATTAATTTTATTTTAGTGCAGGTATTTCCAATACCAGGTTACAAAAGTGCCTTTTATTTTTGGTGACCTCTTACAAAGAATATCAAACTGCTTCTAAACTCACATACGGTATGAGCTACCCTCTTCTGTGTTGACTTTAAGACAGGAAAAATGTTCCTTGATAGTGATTCTCCTTGGAGTACTATATCAGTAAAGTAACTTAGAGATTCTGCATGTGGAGGTCAAAGGCTGAAGTGTGGATTATTGTTTTTAATACAAGCCATCCAATGTATTGCATTGCTGAAAAAATTATGTTCTCTTGCATGCTTTTTACCATGTATACCAGGTGTTTGTTTACCAGAATTCAATTTGTGAGCAACTTTTAAATTGCGAGTAGGTTCTTAAGTGCTGGCAGCGCTTCTGTCTTAAGCATGTCAGTCTTAAAGGTAAAAATTCCCGCTAACTCAACAAACATGCTTGAACAATACCAAAAAATATTATGGGAGTGAGCTACCAGAATTTAAAGGTTTCATTTCTGAGTCACAACTTGAAAAAATCCATCCCAAATACAGATATTCTGATTGTCTCTTACAAGAAGCAAAAATGCCCCATCCCAGGAAGTGTTCAAGGCCAGGTTGGATGGGGCTTCTGAGCAACCTGGTCTAGTGGAAGGTGTCCCTGTCTGTGGCAGGGGGTTGGAACTAAATGATCTTTAAGGTCCCTTTCAACCCAAACCATTCTGTGATTCTGTACAACCAGAGCTGTGTACTAAATTCATTATCATCTGCTTAATGAAAAGTGCTTCAGTCCTGTCCTTAGATTACTTTTGAATATATGAAGACTCTTATGCTGGAGCATGAACTAAAGAACAGAAAATTGGAGGTTATGACCCCTGACTCTGTTTGCTTTTTGACCATGAGTAAACAAGTTTCTTTGTGATTTAGTTTATTGAACAATAGAATGAATATGTTAGTGAGCTGTAGCTTATTATGAAGATTATCTAATGTAGTGGGGAGTATTATGATGATTTACAATGATTTCAGAACTTTTTCAGTACTTAACAATCCTTGGAAAATGTTGTTAAGATGGGGCAGGTCTTTTCCCATTTTGTAATGAAATAAATAAGGAAAAATCAATGTTTGTCATGAAACATGCAACTATTAATCATTAGGAAATTATGAGTTGTGTAACTTTGCAACTTGTGCTATCAGCCTCCTATAAGGTTGTTTTACTCTTTTAATCTGAGTGATTTACAGGAGGCTGTTGTGAGTGCTTTTCAGCAAAAACCAGTCTAATGCTTTGCTGCCCTGCATGGTACACAGGTGTGACATGAATTCTCAGCCATATCTTTCTGGGTTGTGCCTTAACGTGGGAAAGAATACCTTCTGAGGAAACCTTCACATAATTCAGTAGAACCTCCTACTTTCATTGGAACAATGTAATTACAATTAGAAAATCCTCCTTGATAAATTATCCTTGACAAATTACCAAAAAAGAAAAAAAAATAGAAAGAAAGGACTTAGAGATTGCCCTCACAGACTTTATTTCATGTATTTTTTTGTGTATTAGCATTGATTGGACATCACAATGAAATGCCTTGACTTTACACTATTTCAAGTGCTTTAAATAGCTCATGGAAAACCTTGCCAAGTGCATTATATTTAGTTATGTACATATTACATTATGTACAGAATAAAAATGTGATAAATGCCATCAGTAAATATTTTGCACTATGCACAGATGTTCTTGTCATTATAAAAGTTGTGCTACTAATTACATTTACACTTGGATACCAATTTGGTGAACTCCATTTTAGAATAAGAGTTCTCAATTATGCAGGCAAAATAACATTCATGCTTCAGTGCAACTGAAAGGCTGGGGAGAAATGTAAAACACACACAGGATCAACAGCAAAAAATATTTTACGTAATTAAATTGATTTTACTGCAATATATTAGGCCATTTTCTGATGGCTAATATCAAAGGGAATAGATAAACACAGTGATAAGCAATGGGACCTTAGTTAATGCTTTTTTTTTCCTACTATCGCATAGCACAGATGCCTTGAGGAGCACTGGTTGTTCATAAACACTGATTTTTAAATTATTTTTTATTTTAATTACTAAAGAAATAGTAAGCTTCTGAAATTTGCAGATAATGAGCAAACTACATTCTTTTTAGTGACCCTCTCTGGATACATTTTGGGTAAGATTGAAAAGCAAAATATTTTTGAAATTTTAAGTATGTGTGTAGCTTCCTCTGCTATGCTACAATAATTCGCAAAATTAGACATGTACTTACATTCTCTAGTGACTTGGGCCTGCATGTTGCGATCTTCTGTGGTGAACAGCTTAAGGCTACAGAAAATCATCAAAGAAATTACAAAATGAGCAGAATTTCTATTACTTTGATCATGGAATAACAGGAGGAACCAGAAAGAGAGCTGTAGCATTTATTCGAAGTAGTGGGAAGACAACCATAGATAATATGTGTTACATATTTATCAGTAATGTTTTTCTCAGCTGTATCTATTTACATCTTAATTTTACAGGAAGTTTTGTTATCCACAGGAACTGTAGGGGAAAAGATTTGTGTAACACAATATCTCCTCAGATTTAAATGCCAAGTATTCTTTAAAAACCTGCATTTCTTACTTAAGCCTTTGTATGTTATTTCATGTTATAGAAAATATTTGCTATGTATTTGAAGCATTTAAAACTAGACAAATTTGTTACTTGTATTTATAATTTTTTAATGAAGTTTTAGTTCTATATATATTGATTAAATATTTAGCAAGAAAATGTAAATATTGATTAGAAAAAACAAGACCAGATATTCAAGAGGGAAGGGGAATGGATGGGAACCTTCAACAGCACCCCCCACTGAACATAAACTGATTAAACTGGTTCTGCCACAAAGGCACAACAGGTTGATCTGAGAGAAGGCTCATCAGACCTTCTGTAGGGCTAATGCTCGCTGAACCCAGTGTCACCTTTCTGTTCACAGTGACACCTGGACCCTGCCCAAGGAAAGCGGCAGGAATACACAGTGGGACAGTGAATCTGATGGCAACTTGCCCTTAGATCAGCTGCAGCTGTTTTAGAAATCTCCAGTTATTACCATAGGTACTGGGGTGGCCCCAGCTCCCACACAGCAGCTCACTCACTCCTCCCCTCCCCAAGGGTATGGCACAGGAAGGGGAGAACATAGGAAAATCAGGAGCCAGAAAACTCATATGAAACTCCACTTCTTCCCCCTATAATCCTGTCCTTGTCCCTTGCTGTCGCTACAGTTCACACTCAGTTCTTTCAGTGAGGAAGTTGTGGGATGAGTGACAGAGTGGGATGGTAGTGTTCGAGTTGCCAAGAGGACACATATGTTCCTCTCTTCCATTCCTTTCTATTGCTTTTCATTTGCTCCAGGTGTGCTGTCTTCAGGTTACAGAGAATACCTACTCCAAGATGGATCCCCTCCTTCTGCTACCAGAGGTGCCATCGGCTTGGCTGAGGGGCTCATTTGTGTCCTGCAGTGGGTCCCTTGGACCCAGCTTGAATGGACTGGAACTGGCTGTGTCTGGCAAGGGGCAGTTGTGGCCTCTCCTCACAGATGCTAATGTCCTGCTGCTCAGAATATAAGCCTCAGACATTATAGGTGCAACCAAAGCATCAATATTTCTGTAGTTTCTAATCTAGGAAAAAGGCCAAAATGCTTCACAAAGGTAAATTCTTGATTCATTTGCTGACTCAAAAGGTGTGGGATTAATCATTATATCCACTTTCCAAAACAGATTTAATGTTTGGTGTGTTGTAGATTATATATTTCATGAGGATAAGGTTTTCATGGTTTCTTAAGAGTGATTCAATTCAGGAGGCTTTTTTCACCTTCAGGCAGCTTTGTCAGGCATTGTGTTTGATTTGTAAGGCTTCTCTGCCCATGCTCCTTGTCTTCTCTTGGACTTCAGTGTCACAGACCAATGAGAAACGAAAGACACAGCTGTGAGAGGTGTAGGAAAGGCTGAATTACCGCAACTAATGTTACAATACTCTGAGGGAGACCAAATTACATAAACGTGTATTTTTGACATCAATAACTACTGAAATATTTAAATGTGCTAATAATTGGTGTGCTATCAGCTCTATCATTGATTATTAATTTGGTAAATAATTGTTCTATGTGGTGTGGAATGTAATATGATGACAATGTTGAATACAGACCTGGGAGAGGTGGTGCCATATTACAGATGCTTTCGATGACAGTGAGTACTGAGTAACTTTTGTCACATATGGAAGTGAATCCTGTAAACGTAAATCATAAAATCATAGAATCATAGAATAGTTAGGGTTGGAAAGCACCTTAAGATCATCTAGTTCCAATCCCCCCGCCATCAGCAGGGACACCTCACACTGAACCATGTCACCTAAGGCTCTGTCCAACCCAGCCTTGAACACCATCAGAGATGGAGCACTCAACTTCCCTGGGAAAACCATTCTAGTACCTCACCACCCTCACCAAAAAGAACTTCTTCCTTATATCCAATCTAAACTTCCTCTAAGTTTGAACCCATTACCCCTTGTCCTCTCGCTACAGTCCCTCATGAAGATGATCCCCAGCATCCCTATAGCTCCCCTCAGATACTGGAAGGCTGCTATGAGTTCTCCACACAGCCTTCTCTTATCCAGACTGAACAGCCACAACTTTCTCATCCTATCTTCATAGGGGAGGTTCTCCAGTCCCCTGATCATACTCGTGGCCCTCCTCTGGACTTATTCCGACACTTCCATATCCTTTTTATGTTGAGGACACAAGAACTGCACACAATATTCCAAGTGAGGTCTCATGAGAGCAGAGTAGAAGAGCAGGATCACCTCCTTCAACCTGCCAGTCATGGCACTTCTGATTCAGCCCAGGATATGACTGGCTTTCTGGGCTGTAAGTGCACACTGCCAGCTCATGTTCATTTTTTCATCAACCAACACTCCCAAGTCCTTCTCAGGGCTGTTCTGAATCTCTTTTCTGCCCAACCTGTAGCTGTGCCTGGGATTGCTCCGACCCAGCTGTAGGACCTTGCACTTGGCATGGTTAAACTTCATCAGATTGGCATTGGCCCACCTCACAGGCGTGTTGAGGTCCCTCTGGATGGCATTCTTTCCCTCCAACATATCAACCGAACCACACAGCTTGGTGTCATCGGCAATCTTGCTGAGGGTACAGTTAATCCCACTGTCCATGTCACTGACAAAGGTGTTGAACAAAACCGGTCCCAATACCGATAACTGGGGGACACCAGTCATTATCGGTCTCCAGCTGGACACTGAGCCATTGAGCACAACTCTTTGTGTGTGACCATCCAGCCAGTTTATCCACCGAGTGGTCCACCAATTAAATTAATGTCTTTCCAACTTAGAGACAAGGATGTCATGTGGAACAGTGTGGAACATTTTGTGCAAGTCCAGGTAGATGACGTCAACTGTTTTACCCCTGTCCATCAGTTCCATAGCCCCATCCTAGAAGACCACCAAATTGGTCTGGCAGGATTTCTCCTTAGAGAAGCCATACTGGCAGTCACCAACCATATTGCTGTTTTTCATGTGTCTTAGCATGCCTTCCTGGACAATCTGCTTCAAGATTTTGCCAGGCAGAGAGACGAGACTGACTGGGCCATAATTCCCCAGGTCATCCATTTTTCCCTTCTTGAAAATGGGGATTATATTTCTCTTTTTTTCAGTCATCAGGAATTCCAGTTAACTGCCATGAGTTTTCAAATAGGATGGATATTGGCTTAGCAAGCTCATTTGCCAGCTCCTTCAGGACCTGCTGATGGATTTCATCCTGTCCATGAACTTGTGTGCATTCAGCTTCTTTAGATGGTCTCAGATGAGACCCTCTCCTATAGTGGGCCTAGGGTCTTCATTTTAACAATACTTGCGTGTGCCTTCCAAGACTTAGGTGGTGTGGACAGAACATTTTCTGGTGAAGACTGAGGCAAAGAAGTTGTTAAGAACTTCTGCCTTCTCCAAACCCAGTGTACCTAGTTTTCCTGATAGCTTCCAGAGGGGGCCACCTTGTCCCTAGTCTGTCTTTTATTCACTACAAACCTATAGAATCCCTTCCTGTTATCTTTCCCATCCCTAGCCATGTTTAATTCTAAGTGGGCCTTAGCTTTCCTAACCTGGTCCCTATCTTCCCAGACAACATTCCTGTATTCTTCCCAGGCCACCTGTCCTTGCTTCCACCTTTTATAAGCCTTTTTCCCTTCGAAGTTTCCTCAACACCTCCTTATCCATCCAAGGACGACTCCTGGCAATCCTGCTGCACTTTCTTCTAGTTGAGATGCAACACTCCTGAGCTTGCAGTTGGTGGTCCTTGAATACCAACCAACAGTCTTGGGCCCCCCTGCCCTCTAGGGCTATATCCCATGGAACCTTACTAAGCAGATTCCTGAAGAGGCCAAAATCTGCTCACTTGAAGTCCAGGGCAGTGAGCTTGCTGCACGCTCTTCTCACTATCCTGAGCATCTCAAGTTCATCTATCTCATGATCACTGTAACCAAGACTGCCCTGGAGCATAACA
Organism: Forpus xanthops; assembly: GCA_032466535.1. NCBI lineage: Eukaryota > Metazoa > Chordata > Aves > Psittaciformes > Psittacidae > Forpus > Forpus xanthops. The sequence continues at coordinate 6,991 of JASSUY010007207.1, read as the reverse complement.
TTTCCAGCCAGCTCTTCCCTGTTGGCAAGGATGAGATCAAGCATGGCATCTCTCCTTGTTGGCTCCTCTATTACTTGCAGAAAGAAGTTGTCTTTCACACAACTGAGGAACTTCCTGTATTGCTTGTGCTGGGCTGTACCATCCCTCCAACAGATATCAGGGTGGTTGAAGTCCCCCATGAGAACAAGGGCCTGTGAGCACGAGGTTCTTCCTATCTGTCTATAGAGAGCTTCATCCTCAGAGTCCTCTTGATCAGGCAGACTGTAACAGATCCAAACAGTTTTGTCTTCCATCTCTGTTCTCCCTGTAACCCTGACCCACAAATACTCTATTGACTGCTCACCTTTCCCCAGACAGAGTTCCGTACTCTACAGCCTATCCCTAATATAAATAGCAACTCCCCTTCCCGTCCTGCTAGGCCTGTCTTTTCTAAAGAGCCTGTAACCTTCTACTCCAACACTCCAGTCATAGGAGCCATCCCACCGTGTTTCTGTGATGCCTATTATATCATACCCTCATTGTTTGCTCCCCATGCTATGGGTATTTGTATAGAGGCAATATACACTCATGAAAAAAATAGCTCTGAAAAACTGAGGTTCATTTGGGTTTCTCAGTGCAAGTTGATAGTGAGTTGCTCTCTAGGTCTTCACACAGAGTTACTTATTCCATACAATGCCTATCTTGTGACACTGATCCTGTAAAGACCTTGCCCAGTCTCTGGGGTATCTGCTGATCCCCCTGGAGTTCTGAAAGGCATCAAAGCCTCCTTTCATAAAGAAGGCTGGAAGATTTGACTTTGGGAATTAAGGAATAGCTTTTTGGTAGAACTATAGGGAAAAGCTGACTTGTCTTCATAAACAGTAGAATGTGCACAATAAATCAACATTTATATTTATATATGTCACAGGCATGAGATGAGCGGCTAATTTCATGCCTTATGTATAATCATAATTAGGTATGATTCATTACAGGAGTTAAACCCTTAACTCCATCACTGTGCAGTAAAATGTCATGCGGTGTCTAAAAGAAACTGCCTAAGGTGTCAATGTTAAATACCCACAGTAGCAGAAGTGTTCTTTTTGTTGTCTGTGTAGTATGGACTGGTTTGTGAATTCAGGCTTTGGCTTCAGTTTTAAGATAATGTAAAAAGTAGACAGAGCTGAAAGTGATACAAGGGTATAAGAAAACCACAACTGCCTAGGTATTATCTTGAAATTGTTTAAACTGAGGAAATGGAAAGAAATTACTAGTAAGCAGAAAAACAAGAAGACACAAATAGTGAGAAACACCAAAGATGAAAGATGAACTGGGACTTCGAAAGGGGCACAGCTGGAAAGGTAAGTTTGACTGCAGGTAACACAATAAGTCTATCTATTTTTCCTTTCAGGAAGGTACTAAATGAGTAGTTCTGCTCTGAGGTGAGATACTTTTCATTTTCTGAACTGGTATGTATTTGAAGGTTCCTATTTGCTGATGCTCTGAAATCTTGACTCTTTGATTCTACAAAAGGTAACTAAGGTTGGATTTCTTCCCTAGTGTGCTGTCCATCTGTTAATGATTTCTAAGATAGAATTATCTGGTGATTACTTACCTTCAGGTACAATACTTTGTCTTATTTGTATCATATATTACTACTTATTACGTCATAGCATCACACATTAAAAATTTTACATGACGTACATTTAGAACGTTTTCTCTGAGGCTCTCCTTGAGGTCTTTTGGTTCTGAGCTCATGTCCAAGTGTCAACAATGAGCAGTCAGGCTTTGGTAGGTCTAGATAACGCCCTGTGTGAACTACTCAACAACCACCTACATACATGACGTAGTAGTCATGCTGACTAAATGCAGCATCAAACTGTGGGTGTTGTTAGTGTGGCTCAGAATCTGTGTATAGACCAGGAATCCTATTGTGTTTTAATCTTGAATTATTCATACACTTTTTTTGTAGCAAGATTCAGAAATATTTGCAGCTCACAAAGCAGAAATAACAGTCCCAAACTCCCCAACACAAAGACTTGTGCCTTTTTTTTGTTTCTAGCTTTCCAGGTGTCTGTTTGTATTAGATGGATATTTTTTGCTTTTAGTGAAATGCATGTCATGTTTTGTAAATTTCTGAAGGTAAATATGCCAAGAAATGTACTCAAAACCTTGTCACAAATTAAATGGCACTTTCAGAAAAAAACGTTAGTGAAAATTCAGGATGTAAAAATAAGATGGTAGGTCTGTTGTCAGGTGTTTACTATTCAGAAATTTATACAAAAGGATATCTAGCCTGATAAAAGAAAGCAGCAAGGCTAAGAGTGAAGGAAAAGCACAGAATGTATATGGTAGTAGCATTTTTTTTTTTCAGTAGAAAGGATTTAGAATCATAAAATCATAGAATTATAGAATAATTGGGCTTGGAAAGGACTTTAAGAGCATCTTGTTCCAGCCCCCCTGCCATGGGCAGGGACACCTCACACTAAAACACGTCACCCAAGGCTCTGGCCAACCTAGCCTTGAACACTGCCAATGATGGACCATTTGCAACTTCCCTGGGCAACCCAATCCAGTGCCTCACCATCTTTACAGTAAAGAATAACTTCCTTATATCCAATCTAAGCTTCTTCCGTTTATTTGAACCCATTGCCCCTTGTCCTATTACTACTATCTTTAATGAAGAGTCCCTCCCCAGCATCTCTATAGGCCCCCTTCAGATAGATACTGGAAGGCTGCTATGAGGTCTCCACGCAGCCTTCTCTTCTCCAGGCTGAACAGCCACAACTCTCTCATTCTGTCTTCATATGGGAGGTGATGCAGTCCCCTGATCATCCTCATGGCCCTCCTTTGGACTCGTTCCAACAGTTCTATGTCCTTTTTATGTTGAGAACACCGGAACTGCACACAATACTCCACATGAGGTCTCACGAGAGCAGAATAGAGGGGCAGGATCACCTCCCTGGACCAGCTAGCCATGCTCCTTTTGATGGAGGCCAGGATACAGTTGGCTTTCTGTGCTGCAAGCGCACACTGCCAGCTCATGTTCATTTTTTCATCAACCAACATCCCCAAGGCCTTCTCCTCAGGGCTGCTCTGAATCTCTTCTCTACACAACCTGTAGCTGTGCCTGGCAGTGCTCTGACACAGGTGTAGGACCTTGCACTTGACATGGTTGAACTTCATAACATTGGCATTGGCCCACCTCACAAGCATGTCGAGGTCCCTCTGGATGGCATTCTTTCCCTCCAACATATCAACCAAACCACACAGCTTGGTGTCATCGGCAGTCTTGCTGAGGGTACAGTCAATCCCACTGTCTATGTCAGTGGCAAAGATGTTGAGCAAGACTGGCCCAAACACCAATCCTTGATGGGCACCACTCGTTACTGGTCTCCAGTTGGACATTTACCTGCTTTGTTGTTCAAAAAGTCATTGGGTTTATGTTAGGAAGTTTGTTTCCTGCTACAGGGAAGCCCAATCTTCTCATCACAACCTCTTGTAATACCTGTATCCCGCATAGTGGCATTCTTCAAGTTTTTGACCAAATCCTCAGACGTGCACACTGCATGTAGGATCGGCATTGCTCTGAAAATCATGAAGCACTACCTAGTAAATCTACTGATGACAACACAGACATAGCCATTACCTACCTTCCTGAACTGAACCATATGGTCATGTGGAATATTGCCAGTCTTTACATATGCATTTAACCCGCTGCCACATGCTCAAGACTGATACTGCAACTCTTTCTTTCCAAAGATTGTATAAGAAGCCAAAACCTGACAGACTAGATAGCAGCTGGTTCAAATCATGCAAGCTGCCTTCAACTTCATTGCTGTAGTGGTTGTGATGCTTAACATACCTATAATAGACCGCCCATTCAAAGAGTGTTGTCTGCCTCTGTAAGCATTGAGAAAGTTTTAGTCAAAATACAGCTCAGTATAAAAGCATTAATTCCTTCAACAGCAGCTTGCATTGTAAACTTGTTGAATGTATATGAGTACTTGCAGCTGCTCAACCGCCACCACACAGCTTTTATGGTTAGCTCTTGATTTAGCTCTGAGTCATTTTATGAGCACTGCTCTACTTGCACCAGTCACTGAAATAACTGGGAGAGTAATTCGTTGTGTCATGCATTCAGCAAGGGGTCTTTTTTATTTTCCTGTGTGTCAGTTTTCGTATGCTAGCAATTTCTCTAAGCTTTGTGAAATTATTTGCCCATAACTCCCTCAAATGATGCATAGTTTGATATGTCTTTGTTGAGTTATCTATGCATTTTTTGTGTTCCAAATTCATGCTGGTTTACTTGGTGGTATGTTGTATGCTGAACCAGATGAGCATAACTAGTAAAATAAAGTTTTGCATCCAAATATACTTCCGTTCAATTGAACTGGCATCATTCCTGCCAAAAAAACTAGTTTCTCAGAGCCAGCATAGGGATCAATCATAGTGAGAAAAAGCACTTAAAATTATTTTTTTTCTGTAAATATTAAGTATTAGTAGAAAATGGTTTTCAGACGAGAACTTCCAGGCCACCCTCCACCACTTCATTTTTTCTGGTTAGTTGAAATCTCAGCATGGTTTGTTCAGTAACACATTCCTTAATGAAAAGGACAATTTGCTTACTTTCAGTTGAGAACTGAAGTAGGTATTAGCATGCTCTTGTTACTGCCTAGAAAGTCATTATATTCTGCTTTAAAATGCTCAAAGGACCCCAACATTTGTAAAAGCAGTTACAAGTTAAGAGGTCCTCTTGGACAATGGTTACCAATCAATACCCTGCTAACATCAGTTTGTGACCTATGAAAATCCCCAAGGAAAAGGCTGACACAGAACAAAATAGTAGGGAGAATTTGGGAATGTAAAGAGGCACATATACTCAAATCATCATCATTTTTGATGTGACAATGTGCCAATGATTAAGGTTTTGCCTAAAAGTTGATTGGCAGTTTCTGGGTGGGGTATGTATGTTCCAGAGCCTTTGGACTGTTGGAAACAAACAAACCCACATCAAATAAATTGATCTGAAGGCGGGGTATATGTATGTGTAATTCGTATTTTATTTTCAAATAGCTTCCTATAAACCTAGAAGTGTTACCAGTAATTCGTATTTGATTTCATTTGCATTTACCTTAACAGCAGCTTAGTGCTAAGGATGATGCAGATTATCTAGTAAACCAAATCAATTCCTGTTGGCATGGAGATTCTTAAGGGAGCGTAAATGGGTCATTCTTGCGATGCCTCAATCCTCAGAGTTTCAAAGATGCCAAGATACAGATGTATCATTCACCTGCATATGTCAGGGGAAGGGACAGTCACATAAGATGTCAGTTAGTAAAGCACATTTTCCAGTACCTTCTGTTAGCCAGAAATGCTTATTCTGGCTAACTTGAATATGCTTGAGAGCATACCTATATCACAATGATTTTGTGTATGGTCATAGGAGATATTGCTCTTAATATGGCTTTTCCTGATTTTCTTCAATTTAATCAGTGAACTGAAAAAACAATTAGTGTGTTAGAGTGGGAATAGTCAGTTTTAATTAAATGCAAAGTCTGGTTTCACCTTTAGAAATGTTTCTTTGGTACTCTAAGGATCTCTTAAATGTATTTGGAATTGAATAAAAATCATCTTCATTGTCAGTGACAATAACATCCATCCTTGCATTATAATTTCTTTTAAATCAGTTTATAAATTCTCAAAAGCTGCCTTCTTAAAAATTGCTATTGCTCCCTTCTGGGGATTCACAGCTATTTATTTTTTTTTCTTTCTAGCTTTCTACTAATATGCCAATAGTAAATCTGAACCATCTGCGATATAAACAGAGAAGTGGGTAATATGAAAAACCTTGACAGCATAGTCTCTCATTTAGCAAATTTACATAGGTTATTATTCATATAACTAAAAGTGTCCTTGAGTTAGTTACAAATTTTGTGGTAATATATTTATTTTTTTTCCTTAACCATTTTCTGATTGCAAAAAAGAGGCAATATTGCAGTAGAATAGAGTATGTTTGTTATGAATAGCAGAATTATATTTAAAGTTTTGGTAAAATGGATAAATATGTTAACTGTATGATTGCTGGATTTGTAAATTTCTTAGGATACAGATTGTACATATATAGCTCATCAATTCTGTTCATCTGCACTACTAGTGTATCTTCTGAATGAATCACTGTCCAGTTGATTGGCATCCATCAAGCAATAAGCCTTCTGGTCTCATACAGTCTTTAAAAGAACAACCTCACTGCTACCATTAGAGCAGCAACCAAAATATTTGTAAAATGCAGCAAGACTAACTTAATGGCAAGCAAAATTTATTTTCAGACTTGAAATGAATTGCAATAAAATAAAAATGTAGTTTCTATATAGGTGCACTACATGCTCATTATTCTTTTGTAATATTAAGCTTGTTCTGTTTCAGATTTTCTCTATAGGTATGTTTATAAGAACAAACATTTGCAACATAATTACCTACGATCTGTAATAGTGGCATTAAATTGGGTTAAAATCTCCCTAAAATGAAGGAAAAATAATGAAGATTGATTTTAAGATAAAATAATGCAAATATATGTGCAAATATAAAAGAGACAATACAGTGTAACTGATTATTTTCTACTAACTAATAGTGTCTGGTTGCCTACAGCCACGTCTTTTCAGTTTTTAGGCTGACAGCTAAAATCACATTACATTCTTAAAATATTGTCTATGTGTTATGTGCGGTTAGTCTCTTTTCGATCACAAGAGTGAAAAGGAGTGGGATAAAATGTTTTGAATGGAAGTAAGAATTAGAAAAAAAGGCTAAACCACAATATTTTCCAGTAATACTGGAGATGAGGAAAAGAAAAATTGCTGTTTTGCATGAGATTAGTGACTTTGTAACATACATTATTTAAAGCATTGATTTACCTGATGTTATTTCTTAAAATGAAGAAAAAGACCTCATAGCAGCCTTCCAATATCTGAAGGAGGCCTATAGGGATGCTGGGGAGGGACTCTTCATTAGGGACTGT
>JASSUY010007206.1:20000-32600 GCA_032466535.1 Forpus xanthops | reverse complement strand
CCCTGTGCCAGCGCTCAGCACCCTCACAGGGAACAGCTTCTGCCCAAGAGCTCATCTCAGTCTCCCCTCTGGCAGTTTAAGGCCATTCCCCTGTCCTGTCCCTCCATCCCTTGTCCAAAGCCCCTCTCCAGGTTTCCTGTAGCTCCTTTTAGGCTCTGGAGCTGCTCTAAGGTCTCTGCTTAAGGAGCCTTCTCTTGCCCAGGCTGAACCAGCCCAGCTCTCTTAGCCTGGCTCCAGAGCAGAGGTGTTGAGTTTGTTCCTTGGATATTGAGAGAAGAATTATGCTCTAAGTTAATGCACAGCTGGCATTGAATATCTCCCAGCACATCTTGTATTCTGGCTGTCTTCTCCCTGCTTGTTGAATGCCAGAAGTCTGTGATCTTCATATCCTATAAAAAAAAAGGGGGAGAAAAACCCCAAACGATGTGGGAACCTAAACCTCCACATTTTCCTTTAGCACAGACAGGGTTTCAGAAATTACAGTGTCCTCATTGGGCTTCAGCTATAGTAGAGGGTAAAAGATTTCAAAGGCAGATTTAATGAAAGAGAAATACTGAAAGAAAGAACACAGACAGAAGTGACACTATAGTTCTGCTAAATTTTACATTTAAACTAAGAGGCTAATCATAATTTATTCTGTCAAAGAAATGACCTATAAGTAAAGAAGACAAAATATGACTTGATGATTAAAGACTTTAAGAAATGTTCTCTATAGTTATGTCAGTACTTCATGTTACTGTATATGTAATCTAAAGGAGTGTTTGAAATTTCTCCTAATTATGTTTGGAACCTGGACCATAATGTCCTTGGGGAAATATTTAGTGCATTGCAGTGATGTGGCAGCTTCCCTTCATTGACACTTCTGATGGAAGATCTGAGTTAAAGTGCTTTTCTAAACACTTTCAGCTTTGGCTAGCAGTGTGGGATGGGCAAGGCAGGGCTTCTTCCAGGTGGCCGGGAATGATGCACATCAGTGTCCTGGTGAAGCACCAGGAGGCTGCCATCAGCAGAGGCTTTGTTTCTATTGCTCAAAAAAGCCATTCCTCAAAGAAGCACATGGGGATTTCTTTGGTTTTTTTATTTACATTCTTGCTGGTTGGTAGATAAATTTTTGTGTTGGCCCCGGGCAGTAGAAAAGTGCATTTCTTAGAGCAGCATGGTTTGATACAAATGCTGTTAGATCAGCATGGGTTGTGCTGTGCAGGTATGGGATGTTAGCACTCAACAACACTGTCAGCAAGGCAGGAGGCTCAATTTAGGGTATTTGTAGCTTAATCAGGACTCATGATGTTCAGGTACTCACAAGACTTTCCAGAAGTTAGAAGGTATCCTGGTTAGGGGAAGATAAACCAGGGAAAATTCCCTCTTTGATCTATGTAGCAGCTCCTGCTTCTACAGTGGCACATGAATTTGTTACATCCCAGACACCAAGAAAAAAGGAACTAAACTTTGTTTTTGGTGGAGAAAGCTGGCTTAAACAAGAAATGGACGTCAAAGGGAAAAATAAGTCAAATCCTTGTTTGGTGTATGGGTGAAAAGTTGGAGTCTATTCTAGCTGAAAAGAATTAAACTTGTGTTATTACTTTAAATGATTTAGGTAGTTCAGAAGTATAACAGATAACAGAAGGCAGATAGCCTGATAGCAGATTCATCCAAATTCAGTATGAAATATCAAATTATTTTTTTCCTTATAGTGACTGAAAGGGAAATGTAGATAATTTTACTCTTTCCTTAATTAAAACAATTAAGAAGGGAATCATTTTGGTCCACTGATATTCTTGCAGGATGGTCTAATAATTTCTTTATTTATATTCTTATTCTGTTTGTACAGAGGATAAGGATAAAGATAAACGTACTATGAGTGTAGGATCATTCTGAAGACAAAAAAGAAAATATGCATGATCAAAAGACAATGAAAGTCACAAAAAAATTTCAAGCAAATTCATTAAACTTACTTCAATATACCATATTTTGTCCTTATAGAACACGAGAATTAAGCTACATGCAGTTCAGATTTTTGCTGTCCATGTGCTTTCCACTGGAGTTACTATGCTACTCCCACTGATTTCCATAGAGGAGAAGGTGGGTGTGAATGCTCAGCAGTCTGAATGCATTAGAAACGATTTTTAAGGAGAAGATGGGACACTTGGACAGCTTGTGCTGGAGAAAGGTCCTGCACAGTTTGGAACATCTTTCGTCTTTGTTTTGTGTTCTCCCACACCTTCATCAGCAGGATCTCTGCCACAGTCCCACTCTTCTCCCTGCTTCCCTGGGGCTGGATGACCAAGGTTGAGACTTTGCTGGGCACGTGTGTTGGACTGAGCTCACCAGTGATGTTGGTGGTGGCCAAGACACTAAGGGCTTCTGCCCTGGTCCTTAGCAAACCCCTGCACCAAGCAGCTCTGCCACTGCCACTTTCCATGGTCTCAGGCACTCTCCAAGTGAGGCAAAATATAAATGGTGAGCATATGTATTTCAGGTAGAAATTCAATCAGGATTGAGATTTCTCAAGAAGGTCTTGATGAGGCACAACATCTGATAACCATAGCAGTTCCACAAGCAAATTCCTCTTCAATCCAGAGAGTCATAAGGGAAAACCACTTTTTAAAGGCGAGGTTTGGAGTTTTTACCCTTTGAACCTCTCCCTACTGCATTGGGACATGTGCTTGAGCTCCATAAGGACATGTAGTACCCAGGTACATCTGCCTCTTGCTCTGAGGATGCCCAATTTTCTATCAGATTCCAAAACCTTCAAGTGAAATTGTGTGTCAAAGTGGTCTCTTGCACTGGGTCCTGGAGATGTACCCAGGAGGATCAGGTTTCTCTTGAGAAGGTTAACTTTGGCCTGTTCTGCAGGCTCTGAATTCACTTGGAGTCTGTTTTTCTGTTTTCTGAATTTTTTTCTTTTTGTCTGAAATAGCCATTTATTCTCCAAAACTCAAAACCACAAACCCTGAATTCTCTCCCTACTCCTGTTTTGTATCTCACAGTTGAAATATGTAAATAGCAGGTGTTCCAAAGAGAACATAATTGTTTTACTCTATGCCAGTGGATTCCTTCTGTTTATTGGTATCAATTTTTCAGCAGGTCCATTCCTGCAATTCTAAAACCGAAATCAACACTTAGGGCTCGTTACTCAAATGAAATAATTATTTTAATTTTTTCCATACATAATACATAAAAACGTTGCATAAATTTACATATCAAGAAGAATCTTGATCGCAAAAAAAAAGACACCCATCTCCTTGTTATCATAAGATTGTTCTTGCTACAAAACCATGGGAGGTGCGTGTGCAGAAGTTATGGTTGCCGAGCAACTATAACGGCACAATTTAATGCCTAAGTATTGCAGATTTAAAAAAGAAATACAAAAGAACACTGGCAACATCAACAATCACCATGTTATTGCTCTTCCCCAGTAAGAGAATTATATCCTGTAATGAGAATTATTCAATATAAGGGCTGTGATATTGTATTAATTTTCTAAAATGTATTTGACTTGAATTTACTCTCAGTTTCTCAGTACTCCCCAGGATCATTATAATATCATCACTGGAAGCCAACTATTTGAGCATTATAAAAAGATTTTGCAAAGAGGATGGAAAGCATTAAGGATTGCAAGTTATCTCCCATTTATATTGTTTCCAGATTTTAAAAGAAGGAAATCCAGCCTACGTTGCAGGAGGCAACTTGCCAGCAGAGGAAAATAGAGCCCTATATGTCATGTTGGGCACTGCAGTGCTCTTGGGGACTTGGATTTTGGAGACTTGTTCCTTCTGTTATGGACAGTATTTTAGGTACTGTATTCAGTGGTCCTTGTGCCTGTGTGCACAGAGGAAGTGGAAACTCAGGTCAGTGATAGGGCTCTGCTTTGCAGTTGAGATTCACCTGTCCCATTGTACTGAACTGGGAACAGTCAGAAGGGTGGGTTGTTTTTTTTTTAAAGACTAAATTTATTTTAAAATTGAATGAAACAAAATCAAATTATGTATTTAATGTGCACAGCAGGGGAAAAGAAAACTTAAAAAATTAAGGCTTCATCATCATGTGCGTAGAGCTCTTCCATGGGAATTATTCAAGGAGGTTTGATTGAATCTATAAACCTTGAGCAAAATCCCTGTTTTCCTGGGAGGCAGAATGTGGCTTGCAGTGATTTCACAGGGGGACGAGGTGGTCCCAGCATGAAATCTCTCCTGCACCTCCATAAGATATACCTGTAGTAGAGGGCTACCCCACTTTGGGGTAGAGGACAAGTCCATGATGGTGCTGCTCCCATTGCATATCCCTCACTGAGAGCTTTGTCAGAGCCTGGGTTTAAACAAGATGGAAATGGAAGGGGATTCTGTAATGTTAAGACAGCAAGTGTTCACTAAGTAGATTGTTTTATGTATTATTCTGAGCTAAAACACTAGATACCTCAAGTTATTAAAACAGAGAAAATCATGGATTCCCAAATGACCGGAACAAGTAAAAGAGATTAGAAAGTTTACGCTTTGTTTTGGTCCTGACTGTATCAGTGCTCATGTATGTTGCAGAAGTCTATAAACACTCACCAATGTTTCAGCTAGTTCTTAATAAGGGTGGTAATTACTGCTGGCTAAATATTAGCCTAATGAAGCTCTTTATATCTGAAACTTCATCTCACTTATGCCAGCATCATTCAGTGTTCAGTGATCCCACAAAATTAATTTAGATTGTCAGTAGCATCATGCTGTTCTCATACTGGTAATTTAGGGAACAGTATATATCCTTCCATAAGCAAGGAAAAGGAGAATTTGCACATACTGCATGCGGCTGATGCCACATTTTTTCAACAATCTGGGACCTGTTTGGCATGTTTCACCTGTTGTTGTGAAAAGCTGGACAGACGTCACTGTGTTTCCTTAAATTATAGAATATGATTGTATCTACAGGGATCTAACTTGATTTTGCATGCATCTCAAACCCTAGCAGCCTCAAAGTTTGGCCAGTTCTTGTTTCAGCTCAAGTGCTAGCTCATATTTCTGCAGTCTGCCAAGGCTGTCTACAAAATGAAAATACAAGAAGCTTTAAAACATATGGAACTGGGGCAGAGTATTTTTACCTTGGATTTATGTATTGAATATTACACATTGGGTAGGGAAATGAATGGGAGGTCTTCTTCAGCATTATGTTTGCATGAGACTGTAGTATCTATCCTTGTCCTTAACCAAGGAAGAAAACTATTTTCCACACCAGCAAGGCATCCTTGCTTATGGCTCTTTAAGGACCTTCTTTTTTTCTCCCCATTATGGTGCTCTGCTGCCTGGGGTTTCTTCTGGAAGACTTTTGCAGGGAGAGATGGTTGTCTTGGCTCTTTGGCATGAATCTAATGCAGCTCTGATGAGCTGATGTCCAAGGTTGGACTTCCAAAGGAGCTGATGAGGCATTAGCCCCAGCTGTTGTGTGTAGTTCCTGTCTGGGGTGTTGACCAAGAGGCTGCAGTGTCATTCTTCTATGAATGCATGGGACTTCCTGGACATGCCATGGGATAATTGTGAAAACATGGGGGAAAAATAACCCAAGCAAGAATCTCTATAAAAGGAAATTAGAGAAGGCAGCAGCAGCATTAGGAGAGTGTCAAGAATAAAGGACCCGAGATGATTTCACATTTCCTAAGTGGGAATGTGATCATAAAATGTCTGGGTTGTATTGATCTCGTCATGGCAAATCCAAATCCCAGCTGTCTGAGATGGTTCTTGTCAGGTCTGTAAATATTTTCCAGGGGCTGTTTTTAAACCTCATATTGGTTTTAGACTATTAGATATTCACTTATATGTGTGGAGGGCTGGGGCTGTTATTTTTTCTTTCTCATTTTTTTATTGCTGAACTATTTGGCTTCTCTGCTAGGGCCAACATAAGGGTTAATTAGGTAATTTTTATTTGGATTGCAAATCCCCAGTGCCTAATCCTAATTATTCAGAATTAACACCTACTATAAAAAGTCTATTTCATAACTTTGCTTTTTTTTTCGGGTTTCCTGGCTAGATTGCAAACACAGTTTTGCAAAAAAAAATATGTTTCTAATAATATACTATAATTTTCATATTTTAGTGCTACTTCTAAAAATCCAATATTCATAACTGAAGCATCATCTAAATATTTAATTGCAGATAGCAGATATTTTGGAGCAGGTGTTTTAGGAGCTGGTAGGTGTTCCTGACGAGTTGGCAGCTGTTAGCTCTACATCTGCTTTACAACTGTGAGGCTGGGAGGTTTTGGAGCAGTAGTTGTTAGCGGTTATTAGTTAGTAGAGTTAGTAGTTGTTAGTTAGTGGGGTTTACAGGAGAGGGTGAGGCTCATGTGTGGGTCATTGCATGGTGCTATACATGACCATGCAACCATTTCTCAGCCAGGGCTCCTATTTGCATCACAATTAAAGACGGGTGAGGTGCCTTTTAGCATGATTAGTGTTCCACAAAATTAGTTCAGAATCAGGCTGTTGTGAAACATAATCTAATCACTTGCACATGGTTTGTGGTTTCTACAACAGCTTTTAGTTAATACAATGCAATTCTCTTTCATTGTAGGCTTCTGGTTTGTGGGTATGCTTGTGTTTACTTCTAATGACCTTCCTGAGGACTTGCATTTCAAAGCTGTTGACAATACCCAAGTTGGAGCCGAGTCCTCCAGCAATGATGCTCAGCCTTTAGCATCCCAGCCCAGCAGCACAGGCTGCTGCAGAGGTCAGGCATATACGCCCCTGCTCTGCTGCGTCTCACAAACCCAGGATGCCCATTAGCCTCTTCATAGCCATGGTTTAAAGCAGGGTGATCTGTGGGAAAACAAATAGAATAAAGCATATGAAATAATGCTTAAGACAGGTTGCCAGTTTTGTGTGGAAAAAACACTGCTCAGGAGAAAGGTTTCTGATTCTGGAGATGTTCTGGTAAGGATGGTTTCTCTTGGTAGTGCATCTCGTTGGAAAGCAGCTACTTGCCAAATAAAGTTCAGGGCCAAATCCTTTTTTAATTCCCTGCAGATTTAAACAGGGACATGAGACAAAAAGCTCTGCCTCTGAATAACCCCACCATGAACTAAGAAATGCAAGACATGCAAACTGATGTTCCTCCCCTTTATAGCTCTCATGAGGAGATGGATACCCTGGAGGCAGAGCACCAAGGACTATCTGTGGCCTTCAGTTGTGTTAACATGTTTGGCAGCTTCTGATTTCGGACTATGAACTCTGATCTGGGGGAATATTCTGGAATTTGTAAGCATTGAGAGGTTAATAAAAATTCTTTGAGGTTGGATATATGCCTTCTATGCTGTAAAACATACTGGAGATTTGGCTACCTTTTTTCTTTCTCTTTTTACCTTCATAATTTTAATAGGAAAGTTTTTAAAAAGGTTGTTTATTGGTGAACCATGAAATCCTGCTTTAGTTAAGCCCACTATTAAAAATAAGTATATAAATATAGATTTTTGGTTTTAATGCTGAGTATGGCTCAGGTTCCTCAGTACTGAGTTTAGGGTGGGTTGGGAAGCTACTGGATTTATTTTGCCCGCAACTTGCATGAATAAATATATATTTTCTTTAAATCTCATTTTCCTTGACTGTGAAATGAATTTAAATGAACATATTAAATAAGCAGATTTGCCAAGTAGGATTTAGATCAGTTTCCAATATCTACAATGAATTTTTTTTCCTACTGCCCGTCCTCTGATGCCCCATCCCATTCCAGTGGCAGTGCCTGGGGGCAGGCTGAGCTGGGGCTGTGCCTTTGGGGGCTGCTGCTGTCAGCACAGGGCAACTCTTGGTGTTGGTTATTCAGAAAGGACCTGTTTCTCTTTCCTCTATTGCCAATGGGCAAACTCCTCCAACTTTAACACATCGTAGGAGAGCTGTTGTACCCCCTTGTGGCGTCCCAGCCTGTCATACTGCAGGAGATTCCTGGGGTTTTGGGTTTGGTTGGTTTTGGATAACCTCCAGCAGCTTCATGGTTTGCAGCAGACTCCCGAAATCTGGCAGGGAGGAAGCCTTCAGGCCAGAGAAATGCCTTTTCTTGGTTCTACAGAGCGACTTTCAGGTTTAGCAGAGCTATAAACTGTGTTTTAAAAAGCCCCATTTCCCTCCTCTGGCTCCTGGGTTGCAGGTGGGTTTTTGTTGACCCTAACCATGGGGCTGAACATTTGTAAGTCATGGGATCCAGTATAACCCTAACACCTGCATTGTGCCCCAGTATTTCTGAATGCCCCAGGTGCCTCCCAGCAAGGGAAGATTTCCATCTTGCCATGAAAAGGTGGTGAGCAATCTTGAGAGATAGGGAAAAACAAAGCCTAGTGTCAGGGGTGAAGAAATTCATTCTTTCAGATAGCTCTGCCCAAGTTGATTTGGTTTATAGATTTCCTTAGAAACTAAACAAAACAGGAAATGACATAAAAATTATGTTAAGAGGAAGTTATTTAGTTTGCATAGGCAAGATCTGTATGTTAAGGAATGCCAGATTTACGGTTACACATGTCTGCAACCTTATTTCTGCTCCCATGAGTGTATGCATTACACTACAATCTTTAACTACATAATCACGTAATATTTTCCCATTGCCTCTCTTCTAATATTAGAGGTTGGATACATAAGTGGGAAGAATCAGGATTGCATGGGCAATTGTAAAAATGGCATTTCTTAACTTTCAAGCAGTTGGCTTTGCAATTGAAATAACTTTCTTCAAATGTAATTTTTTCAGATGTAATTATATATATCCAGTGCTGAATGCTAGAAAGCAGTGGGGATTACTGGCAAGCTTTTGGAAACTCTTTAATTTCCTTCTAGCAATGAACAGGAGACATGGCATTCTTTTCTGTAGATTTCCCAATGAATTCGTCCATTTATTTAATAGCTCTGAATAAACATTCAAAAAAAACCTGGGGAGGAAATATTGCAAATTATTATTCTTGCATATTTTTCATCATCAGCTGCGAAGTGCATTGTTGGAGCAGTAAATTTAATGCTGAAGAAATCGGGCTTTAATGAACATATGCTGACATGGCCTCACAATCTTGCTTCATCTCCCCTATTAACTTCCTAGCACCCAGGAAACCTTTGGCTCACTGCCTAAATAATGGAAGAGTAATTAGACTAGTAATTGAAGAATGCCAAGTCAAACTTCTCAGGAATTTATATTTTACAAGTACTCTGAAGCACGTTTCCCACACTGCTTGGCATGATGGTTCTTGAGGAATCATTTTTTATGTTTTCAAGAAAAAATAGTGGGCCAGGTAGCCACCAAAATAAATTTGATATTTTTCTTGTAAAATAGATGGAAATATATATATATATATCCTTTATAAGTCTTTGAAGGAAGTATAAGAAAGTGTAATTTATCCTGTCTCATGCCCTCTTCATACCTGTTGGCCAGCCCTGCTGTACCTTTGCGTGAGGCTGGATGCGTAATCTAGGATGTTCAGACATCTCTCAAGTATCTGCATCCCACAGGCCTGTAATGCTGGAATAACATATCTAACCTTGAATTTACTTTGTTTTTACAATTTAATTCTAGATGTTTAAGACCTACAGCATTCTATTTTAATTAATGTAGGTGCTACACAGACAGCTAGAGGAATATGTCGCACTAAGAACTGAAACTCTCTATTCAAAGAAAATTCATAAATTAGCAGTGGTAGCTGCTTTCCAACTTTGATCCATCAAACAAAGTTTTGCTGCTGAACAAATTCCGCAGTGGGAATTTCCTTATCAATTCAACGGTCAATATGTGATGGATGAAGAACTACTTCGTGCACTGTCAGTTCCCAGCCTGGGGGCTCATCCAACTCTCTGTAATAGCAAAAATTGATGGAGGCACCTCTTCGTGTAGCACCAGTCAGGGTATTTCCAGGTGAGATTTTAGGAGAGGATTTTCCCTGTTCCTTCTTGCTTCTCTATACCCAAGGACTATACCCAAATATTCTGGAATATTTGTGCCATGTATATGCTCACCCTTTCCAGCTGACCTTCAGACCTGATTGAGTGTTATTCCCACATTTTGCTCAATATTGTGTGATGCCAGATCAGGTTTACACTCTTTTGGTTTATATTCGTAAATGTTTGCCTACAACTCTGAAGTCCAGACTCTCATCTTACAGGCTGAGAAACAGTGATAGCCGCAGATTCCCTATTTTGACCACTCAATCATAGAACAAAAGCATGAGAAGAATGATTTTGAGGGAGCTTTGTGCAGCAGGACCTCCACATGCACAGATGCTAACATAAGGAGCCTTCATATTTAAAGAGAAGCTGCTAGTGTTGCCTACCCTCCAATAGAGATCAGCATAAGGTTTTCTCATAATGTCACTTCATCTTTCAGTAATATTAAGATGTGGAACCATATTCCAAGTGTTTAGTGTCATGGGAAATGAAACGGAATGTTGGTAATTTCTACAGCAGCAGAGTAAGGGGGGGGTGATAACATTCCAACCAATTACTAGTTTCAGGAGGTACTTCTATATTTAAATTTCTTCCCAGTTACCTCAGCATAATTAATAAATGATACTGCTTCATATTTCCAAGGAAATCCAGACAGCTGTACCACATATCACTCCTTTCTTTAAGACACTGTAAAAGTTGCTTCTCCACACAATCTATTCCTTTGTTGTAATTAAGTATCTGCATCAGGAATTGCCACGCTTCAAACCTGAGTTTACTGCTTGCTTGACAGACTCCCACAGCTTCCTTCTTCAGAGCACATTTCCATCGAAAATGCCTTGTGAAACCAGCAGCTTGTTCTCACGAAGGCTGACTTGATATGTAATGAGGATGCTGATTTTAGATATGCTATTGAGGTCATATATGTGCAATAATATAGGATATATTTTTGTCAGTCATATGTATAATGGCACATAATAGGTTAATATAGTCCAAGACAGATGTGGAAGATCAACTTCTGTCCTGGTTTTGGTGCGCCATGTATGTGCATGGAGCAATTAGGGGCATGGAAAGACTGTTACTACTCAGACATTGATTAGAAGTATGCCTGTTTGTCACCACTGCAAACAGGTCCAGCATGGTAGGTTTTTATTTAATACAGTGGCTAATGATCAATTTGTTTAGAATAAAAAATATGCACGTTTACTGCACTTATCTGCACAGCTGTAGTGTTTCTAAATGCTTAAAATCAGCCTTATTCCTTTCTCTTATGTGCTTCACACCAATTTTCAGGCAACACGAGCAAAGGAAATTGTGAGCTGATTCTTGTGATGGCCCAGAAATGCACAGAGGCTGCAAAAGGTGTTTGTGCAGGAGGGTGCAATACAAAAGTGCTCCCATGAGCCCAGGCTATCTTTTGGCTGCTTGGTCTATGCAAGTTGCTGGAGCCTTCCAGCTTGCTTCAGCCCCAGGAAATCAGCGGGTTTTTGGTGAAGCCATGCTACTTCCTTTCTTCCCCATGGTCACCAAAGGAACTGTCCCAGCACTGTTATAACTCCTTTGGCCAGGTTCTGCTGGAGCATTGGTGCTACTTAGCCCCAGTTTCACTGAGAGAAGGGTATTTGCTAGAGGCAAGAGCATTTTGTAACACAGTCAGGTATGATATCATCTTTGTCTGGGCACCAGAAGAGCTCAGAGCCTCGTGTGCATTCCTCGGGGGTATGCTGGATGCTCCCAGTGCACCCCATGTCTTGGTACCACCTGCCTGCGCTAGCAGAAGGAAAGGTGACTAACGTCATGCTTAAAAAGAAATTCCCCTTCTATTATTAATGAGAGAGTCCCGATGGAGAAAAACATTGTCTTGATCTCTCTTTTAGACATATCTAAGGCTCTGATAATTGTGGTATCCGAATATCAGATTGTCTGGTTATTCTCTTTTTGAAAACAAGAGATTTTTCTGTTGTATTTCTGTCTGCCTATTGCCATCTTATTTTTCCTACTGCCTTGTGGCCCCTATTGTGCTCCATGCTCTGCTGTATCCTAGCTTTGTCTTCCTTAAGGCCTCAAATTATTTTATACACAAAAGATGTTATGTCCTTATTCATAGTTCTTCTTGGTTTTTTTTCATCCTTTCTTTCTTTTCTGCTGCAGACTTCTTGGTCTGTCTTCTTTTAATCTGGTCCTTTACCCTCACAGCTGACATTTGCAACACTTTTTACGGGTCTATCTTCTTCAGCATTTTCCTCCTTTCTCATTTCACCAAATTCTTTCTTTTTTCCCCCTTTTTTTTCTCCCAGAAAACCCTCTTTACTCTTGTTTTTCCACCCTGTTCCCACCATGCCCAAAGCCTGTCCACTTTCTCAGAGTCCCAGGACTTGGGACAGGATCACTGGAGCTGCCAGCCAAAGATGCCACAAGGTTTGCTCAGTAATTTGGTGCCTGCCAAGGCTGGAAAGCTGTGGCCAAGCAAGGGACCTGAGGCCATTGGGTATCCCTGACACAGCTCCGGGCTCACACTGCGGACTTGTGTTTCACTGAGTTCTCATTTGTCATTGTTAGTCCTTCCTTCCTCATTAGATAATTATCATCCATGCCACCTCCCTTTTCTAATCATTCCTTGGATGTTTAAATTATCACTACATCATTCAGTTCTATCTTTGATCTCCTCAACACGGTTTTATTTTCCTTTCTTCCGGTAGCATGGCTATTGCTGGCCCCTT
>JASSUY010007206.1:0-15000 GCA_032466535.1 Forpus xanthops | reverse complement strand
GCTAAACCAAGCCAGCAGGACACTATTTCACTGCACCTTTGCTGATGCTATTCCCTGCAGCAGGATGAAGCCTCCTCTGTCACAGAGGTGCCCTTGAAGCATGTGAAGAGAGACAGTGCCCTCTGCCAACCCAATGAAAACATTGCTGGCTTTCCTCTGGCTTATGACCAGAACAAGTTGCTAGCCAGGCCTGACAGGGCTTGGAGCAACCTGCTGCAGTGGAAGGTGTTCCTGCCCATGGCAAGGGGTTGGAACTGGATGAGCTTTCAGATCCCTTTCAACCCAAACCACCCCATGATTCTGTAACTGTGTTGCATTTGTTGCATGAAGGCAATATTCAATATAAAGTTAGTTTATTAACTAATGAATTTTTATTAGATCCCAAAATGTTCTGCCTTTGGCATCTCCAACCAGGAAAGTTCCAGGTGTGAGAATACAGGGAACATCAACTGAATCTGGTGAATCTAATGAACTAAACATGTTACTATTTCGAAGCCTACAGGCACTCACTATAGACCAGCCATGTCCAGGTGCTGGAAACACTTTGTTTCTCAGACTGCAAATCCATAAAATGGGTATAAATAGTGGCAGGAGAAGCTTGTCTTTCTTCTGTGGACTTTAATTTATTAATGCCTGAATAATGCTTTCAGGTCTGATGGAAAATGTTATATAATTATAATAAATAGATGTTGACTTCAAAGCGTCTCCGTAGATCTGTGCTTTTGATCCCATTCTGAAACTGTAATTATCACTATCCCATAGGCTTAAATATAAAACTGTATGGGTGTAGATATTCATCTGCAATCTGTTGGTGTGTGGTTTTACATTTTAGAGAGGAGGTGGTAGGATACAAACCCTCAAACAGTAACAAGTGGAGATGGCTGTGTTTTTACTGAGAAATAGGGTTTCTCTGGGGTGAAGTGAGGATCAGTTTTTAGCTGTGCTGGCCTCATGGTGGGGCTGCGTGGAGATGCTTGGCTCAGCTGAGTTAGTGGGCACTCAGATCCAGACTCTTGTCAGGTACATCCCTGGTGCCCCAGCTTAAAATTAATGAATCATCAATGTCCTCATCTGGGACAATGTGGGTCTGGTGGAGGGTGATTCCAACAGATATTGGCCTGTGCACCTTAGCACAGTGGCAGACACCATAAAATATATCAGCAGGTCAGGGACTGTGTTTCCAACATTAATTTATTCTTTTAAAATTTTACCTTTTATATTCTTATCAAGCAAAAGAGGCCAAACAGATTTTTCCCTCTACTCATTTTAATAAAATTGGCTTCCAAGCTGCAACGTTGGATGCCAAAACTCAACCTGGAAATGCTGGCAGCCTCATCACTAGAGCAAAGCCAGCAATGGTGTTGCAATTATCAGTTGATCTTCTGTTTAAATACAACCCAGCATGTGAGCTGAATATAGAAAGGTTAGAAAAAAAACTGTGGAAAAAAAAAAAAAAAACAACCAACCCCATAATTCCTTAACAATTCTAAAATGGACTCAAGTCATAACATACAAATTGTTTGCTCAACTAAAATGTGCTAAACCAAAACAAATTAAATGGAACAGAGAATACGATAGCAGGAGGGTGAAAGTCATTTCAACAAAGTAAAAAGAATTGGCGTTTCCTTCTAGTCCTCTGCATGGCTTTGCTTACGCTGACAGATGGAAAATTGTGTAAAAAAGGAAGAAAGTGCCATCAGAAATTGCAATCAGATGCTGATATACTCGAGGGCCACTTTGGGAGTCTTTTCCTTGACACTTGCTCCAGCTCTGGAAATCCACAAGTGCTATACAGCAAGTTTAACTGGGACTCTGTGCTGAGGAGCTGTCCTGACAACTTCCACACCTTGAGCAGGATCTCCCAGGAAGCCAAGGGATAGGGGTACATCTCACTTTCATGGGAATAACCCCAAAACCCACTCCAAAGCATTCTGGGACTAAATCAGATTAACAGCCCATGTGGACCTGAGAAATGCTGCAAGGTTTTATTTTTACCCGCTCTGAGTATGAACTAAAGCTAAGTTCTGTTATGGTTACCTATATCCAGATCTAGTTGAAGATGTCCATGCTCACTGCAGAGGGGTTGGACTAGATAAGCTTTGAAGGTCCCTTCCAACCCAAACTATTCTATGATTCTATATCTGTATTCTATATTTATACAGCAATAATGTCTCCTGGATTTTCCTCCTTCCCTGAACAATGGAAAAGGCAAAATAAATGGAGGCACTTAAAACATAGACATCTAAAACATCACCTTAATGGACAGGTGACTAAGTGCTAATATTTTCCTGCCAGAAGCAGCCTGGGCAGCCCTGGAGAGCAGCGTGTTGGGAGCAGTAGATAGGGAGCCTGAATAAGAGCCATCTGAGATATCAGAGAAACATGATTTTGCAAGTCAGAGGTGGGGGGAGAGGGGAAGTGTTTTTACAATACTTAACACACTTGCTTTCATGCCACTTTCAGACCAGATTTTGTTTAAAAAGGCCTGTTAGAGAGCTCCCTGAACTGCGGTAATAACTTAGCTCTAATATTCCAATACTAGCATCTGTTCTTTCTTAGGTTTCCCTTTAAATTTCTTTTTTTTCAGCTTGAAAACAAACCCAAACAGTGCTAAACTATAACAAAATACTCAGCAGAGGATATGAGTGGTTACAAGTTTCCAGCTCCACTGGAAACACGCTGGTCTCCAAACTGTGCAAAGAGAATCCAACACTTCGAGCACAGCTTCATGCCAAGACATGTGTCCAAAAAAACCCAGATGCCTTCAGTGTTTTATTACATGCAGCGCTGAGCAATTCAATGGGTCTGACTGCAGTAGCCAGGAATATTGGGAAATCACAGATGCAAACACATACACACACGGAGAAATATGCAGTCCTGTGACTTTAGGACTGGCAAACAATGGCTTGTTGCTCAGGATAAGAACTGCTTCCAAGCTGGGATAAAGTGGAATGAAAACATATTGTTTCTTCACAGGCAAGTTCAGATCTGGTGAAATTTGATATAGTGAATACTTTTGGAACTAGCTTAGGTAGGTTTAATAGTACCTATAGAGTTTATACTCTCAGATTCAGTGTCAGAAGGTGTAAAATGAAGTTTGAGCTGACTTGTAAGTAGACAGTTAAATAAGCAGTTGCACACTGAGATCATATCAATAGACTTGCGTGTGCCTACCAGTTCCCTGCAACAGTCTAAAAAATTAACATTTCTTTCATCAGTGGCCAGAAAAGATTGAGATTTTGGTGGAGATCAGATCAACTGTTGAACATCAGTGTGAACGTTTACTGCTCCTGTTACTCTACTTACTCTCAGTTACCTTGTTTTATATTTAGTTCAGACACGCAGTGAAAGAGATGTGACTTTACAACCATCACCATTCGCAGAATGTCTCAGATGCATGGAAGCTTACATGGATTTGTTAGCAGGGACACCAAAATCCCTTGGACTATTTAAAAAAGGAATGCATAGAAAGTGGAAAGATCTAATTCAAAGGCCGCAGGCTTTTCTTCCTCTGTCTCCAAAACTCAAACTAAAATCCACCAGTTGATATCCTGTTGGTTCTTGGCCAACTAGCTGAGAGTCAACCAGGCTGCTGAGCTACCTCCTAACTGGAGCTTAGGACCAAAGCCCTAAATGGGCCTTGGTCAGTAAACTGAAAATCCCTTAAAGCCAGATATTAGGAAGCAGAACCCCTTATTAATTCTCACTATAGCTATAGCTATTCCCAACAGCACCCAGTAGCATCCAGGTTTATGAGCTCTTTCTATCAATCAGCCCTTCTATACAATCACCTTCCCATCTGGGGCTGAATAGGGAAAACAGAAGGTAGTTCCATTGGCATGGCAGCACTCCAGAAGCACATCCAAAATCTCCCATTTGGGGTATTTTGAATCCTGCTACAGTTACAGATCAGGTGGGTGGCGGTTTTTCATCTCTTGGCCCTGTGGCCATATTATAAACTTAATTGAATAATTTGGGGGATTTAATATTACATATGCAGGTATGAATTTTAGATTTTTTTTTCAAGAATTATGACATCAATTTAAAATATAGAAAGGTATCAAAGGGCTCGCCCCTGAACTTTGTAAGATGGATGTTGAGTTTATGGGAGAAATCAATGTATTGAGGCCAGGTTGGATGGGGCTTGGAGCAACCTACTCTAGTGGAAGGTGTCCCTGCCCATGGCAGGGGATTGGAACTGGATTACCTTTAAAGTCTTTTCCAACACAAACCAGTCTGGGATTCTACTATTTTGTGATATATGTGTAGGCACTCTACTGGGTGAATCCTTGTGTTTGAAGGCAAAACGTGAGAGGAAAAGTGCAGGCTGTTATAAGAAACAATAAGATCTTGGGTCTGCTTTGGAATGTTCCGCCCCAGCTCTGGAACCACTCTAGATAAGACTGGCATAGTAGGAAATGCAGTAACAGCACTGTTGTGTCTGGGGAAGGAGAAGCTGTTGATCTCCTGGTAAAGGTAGGAGTAGGGTATGAGATGTGTGGGAATCTCATGAAGATCTGGAGCCTCAGTGACCACTCCTTCCTAATGTGTTGCCAGGGGTTGGAAGTTCACAGTGATTTTCCTTGCAATTTACCTTTGATTTTCCCCTTTTTCCTTTGTTGCAAGCACAGTGTGATGTTTGCACTTCATTCAGGAAGACAGGCAAAGCAATTCTTCATTTAACTTCAGTTAAATGAAGAAAATTAAGAACTTCATTTTTATGAAGTTTAACCATGCCAAATGCAAGGCCTACACCTGGGATGGAGCAATCCCCAGCACAGCTACAGGTTGGGCAGAGAAGAGATTCAGAGCAGCCCTCTGCAGAAGGACTTGGGGGTGTTGGTTGATGAGAAAATGAACATGAACCAGCAGTGCGCACTCGCAGCCCAGAAAGCCAACCTTATTCTGGGCTGCATCAAAAGGAGCATGACCAGCAGATCGAGGGAGGTGATCCTGCCCCTTTACTCTGCTCTCATGAGACCTCACTTGGAATATTGTGTACAGTTCTGATGTCCTCAACATAAAAAGGACATGGAACTGTTGGAACAAGTCCAGAGGAGGCCATGAGAGTGATCACGGGACTTGGAGCACCTCCCGTATGAAGACAGGCTGAGAAAGTTGGGGCTGCTCAGCCTGGGGAAGAGAAGGCTGCATGGAGACCTCATAGCAGCCTTCCAGTATCTGAAGGGGGCTTACAGGGATGTTGGGGATGGACTCTTCATTATGGACTGTAGTGAGAGGACAAGGGGCAATGGGTTCAAACTTAAACATGGGAAGTTTAGATTGGATCTGAGGAAGAAATCATTTACTGTGAGGGTGGTGAGGCACTGGAATGGGTTGTCCAGGGAAGTTATGAATGTTCCATCACTGGCGGTGTTCAAGGCCGAGTTGTACATAGCCTTGGGTGACATGGTTTAGTGGGAGGTGTCCCTGCCTATGGCAGGGGATTGGAACTTAAGGCCCTTTCCAACTCTAATTATTCTATGATTCTACAATTCTATGAACTGCTGCTGTGCTGGCGCTGAATGCTTGGATTGACAAGGGCTGAGAATTTGAGACCATGCAAATACATTTGTGATGCCCAGCCGGCAGTTTAAGGTTATTGACTGCAGAGATCTACACAAACACTGCAGGAAGGTTTGCCAAAAATGTTGGCATGTTTTTGTTGGCCCCACAACCACATATTAAGATCATAGCTATGGGCCAATTTGTGGACACAATCTATGGTTCATATTGGGAGAAATGGGACTGAAGAACAAGTGAGGTGAGGCGTGACTCCTGCAAGAGGTACTGGGAGGACTGTTAACTTGAGTGGCCATGAAAACCTGGAGAATGAAGATACTGTCTTTTCATTCTATACTATTGTTTCATGGTGCCAGCTTAGCCCCTCTGGTGTGGCTTCTGACTTCTTGGCTAGTTTTGCCGTAAGGATATTTTCCACTTTGCTTCCAGCCACTGGAGAGCAAAGAAAAGGTGAAAGGCCACTGGGAGAAATATGATCGCTATGAAGTGCAACAGGACTTGCCACCCAGCATTATTCAAGACATCAGACTCTGTGGGGAGAAGAAAAAGGTTGTCATCCCCTGTGAGTGGGAACAGCACAACTGATTTTTCGTCATGTCCCAGGTGAAACATTCAACTGTATTTTAGGTAGAATTCAGCAGACAACACACATATAGTAAAGTAAAATTTAGATAAGTGGACAACTGGAAAGTGCAGGTAATTAAAACAGACAGAATACACTTTCCTTTTAAACCAGACTTCCTAGAATTCGATGTATTTTGCCAGATGGGAGTCTCATTATATGACAGTTTGGTCCTTTGAGTGAATAAAGGACTCAGATTTGCAAGAATGTCCTTATGAGTTTCAGTAGTATTTATTAAAGACCATGGAAAGTATGCACAGCTTATGCCCATTCCTGAATACACAGCAACACCTTTCTAACTAACAGTAACTACAAATAAGGCTGAAGAAATTGGTCAATATTTTATCTAAGAGATTTTAACAGAGCTGTCTCTCAAGTGCTGCTCTGCAGTGTCAGCTGGAGGTTGGAGTCTGAAGGCAGGCAATGAGTGCCCTCTGTGACACACTGGAAAGGAGTTCTGTGGTGCTCCCTTTTGCGTATGCATGCATATAAACTTTTCCTCTACTTATATATATATGTATAAATGTGTAGGGATATATGTAAGTATATATATGTGCATATATATGTATATCTTTACATGTATATCCCTCTGATATCTCCAAGTGTAAGTAACAGTAATTTTCCCCTGAGCAATATTGGACAATGCACTCTCCACATTTTCAACACTGCTGTATTCATTTCAGCAATCACTTTAGTATCACTTACTCCCTTTACCTATTTCCTCTTGTGAACCTGCCCAAGATGAATTTGAGACACTTTCAGGACATTCTTGTTTTTAGAGAATTGCTGCTGAGCATTTTATGAAAATCAGTTTCCTTTGCAAGTTCAGTTATTAACACAGAGCTCAAGGAATTAGAAAAGCTACCCAGTTATGAAAATCCAGGATGTCCTCTTCAAGTTTGATTCAGCAACAGAATTCACTAAAAAGAATATCAACTGTATTAGATACAAACTGCAATTAAAATGCTACTAAAAATGTGTTTGGATGATGAGAGTGTGTGAGTTTGTATGTGTATTGTGACTATATATATATATATTACTCTAGTTGCGTATGGCAAGACAACTCTTTAGTTTGGTACTAAATTACATTTAAAAGTTAGTATTCATTTCGTTTCATCTGGAACCCTCTCTGGTGCTGCTGAAGTGAGTGCAAAGACATTCATGAATTTCACTTGGCTTTGCAAAGAACTTGAACTGTGAAACATCTGTATTACCTACTGCATTCAGAAAATAACATTTACCTGCCTATAAAGTCTTCATATAACTTTTAAAATCAATGTGCTAAACACCCTTTTGGTTTTTACTAACTTGCAAAGCGGTGGAGAGCTAAATGATTTGCTTTGAGCCTTTTTGTGCTCTTTGACTGTATGAGGCAGGTAACTGCATCGTTTGCTGATATTTAACCAAACCCTCTTTTGTAACTGCTGTTTTTTTTTCTTTCAAGTAAACATTGGCAATTTTATTTCTTCAGGCTCCCCTAAAAGCCACTTCATGTGTACTCATGTAAAAAAAAGCTTGTGCAAATGGCTGGCACAATTCTGCTTTGATTAAGGAGGGAATGGAGATTAAAGAGAAACATGCCAGAGAATTATCTGTAAATAAAAGCACATTTAGTACTGTGCTTAAACTTAAACTGTTCATGCATCTCAAAAAACAATCACTGTGCTCTTTTTATTGCACTCCTCTTTTAATCCCACAAATTTCTTTCTTTGTATTATAATCAGAATTCTAATGTCTTTTCATCTTGTCATCTGGTCTCTGGAGTTGAGAATGATATAAACGGTATATTGCTGGTAAATGTCATGGGTGCTGACGGGATGTCAGCAGACCACAGCTGAGAGCTCTGGAATTCAAATCAAGAGAGGCTGATCCTTATCTCGAATGATATGCTGTGAGATTCCTCACCCCTTCCCAAAGTTGCTCCTGCTCCAGCACACTAGGCTGAGGCTGCCTTAGGATTTTCCTGTAAGGACTGCAAACTCCTAGAAATTCAGTTCCATTAGGATGAGAGTCTCTTATTTGAAGTAAACAGGAAACCAGGAGGGCACTTTCTTGTGAACTTTGACTTTTATGAATCAAACATTTAACCTGAGTCTAAATACGCTGCATCACAGAAACAGTGAGTGCTATTTTAGGATTAAAACCTTTGACTACCTCAGTTTACAGGTTACAGTAAGATGCTCAACTAACGAATCAACGCTGAGCAGTTGCATTTGCATAAGGGAGCAAGAGAAGGTACCGCACAGTAAAGGCAGCTTCTAATTTATGAAAAGGAGATCAGATTAATTTTTTTTACAACTTTTTTCTTCATTTATGTTTTTATATGTCAATGTAAAAATGTTTCCATGGAGACTGTAAAGGTTTTTGTTAAAAGGTCGATAATATACCTTCTACATAATAATTTAAGCAACTTGAGTGAAACCTTATGATCTTGTTTTTCGACATGTTCCAGTTGGCATCTTTCCCCCATTGTAACTTATGCCAGAAAAAATGCTGTGAAACTGTAAAACCTGAGAATATGGCATTGTAGCAGTACATATATATAGATATAAAAATATTAATGTTTGGAGGTAAGAAATACATTAGCACGATAAAAGTTGGCTTGGTGCTGTGGTTACGTAATACTTGGTGCTAACACGTAGCATGTACTGCATATGCTACACCAGCATATTTAGTGATATATAATCCAGTGTTTATCTATATTCAAATTAGAATCTATATTTTTGCTCTGTTCCCTGGAGATGTATTATTTAAACAATCTCAGTTGCAAAAAAATAAACAAAGACTGAAGCTATAATAACTCTAAAGGATTTTTCCCAGTCCTGATTACACTGCACTCTCTGCTGTCTTAATATATCTTTAATTATTATAACTGATCTGAACACAAAAGGGA
Source organism: Forpus xanthops (assembly GCA_032466535.1). Lineage (NCBI taxonomy): Eukaryota > Metazoa > Chordata > Aves > Psittaciformes > Psittacidae > Forpus > Forpus xanthops. The sequence goes on along the minus strand of JASSUY010007206.1, from coordinate 5,962 downwards.
CAGATTCCACTGCAGAGAGCTGGCTTTGCTCCACACAAATTTCCAATGGAAGTATGTTCACTTTCATCAGGAGTAAACCAGACCCTGCTTTGTATTCTTTCCTGTCCTATCTCCTTTGGTCCTTTGCATTTTGCTGTTCCATGCCAAATTGTGTGAGCCTGAATAAAACCCCAAGCCCTGCTCTGTCAGGATTCGCTGTCTTAACTATTTCTCTGATGTCTCCTGTTACTCAGATCTCCAGTGAGAAGGCAGAAAAAGCCATAGACCCTGGTTTTGCATCGTTGCTTCCTTTGGTTTACAGACACAATTGTAATGCAAGGCAAGATAGCCAAAGGCTGTTGGCCACAGCCAAAGGGTACGCTCAGTTTATGTACTCAGCTGATATTACCACTCCTCCAAGAGAATCTTTGCCTTGAGCAGTAGCTGAGGACATCATAAAGCAAGCAGGATCTGGAGCAGATGCGAACATGTGCAGCACCCTGCTGTCAATAACATTTCCTTAAACTGCATCTAGTGCCATTCTGAGAATGAAACAAACCACTTTACCTTCCTGAAAGGCAACTTTGCCAGCATAGGAAACTTTATGGGCATTTGCATAACCTTAATCTTCTGGTGAACATTTGCAGATTCTACACTATCGCTTTCAGCAGCCAAGTTGCTAACACAAGCCCTTTTAACTGTGTGCTTTTTGATTAACCAGTAGTATCTGGGAATAATAATTAGTCATGGCCATCCATCCTACGGGGTTGATTAACCGGGAATAAGCTGCACATTTTTTCTTTCTTTTTTACTTCTTTTTTCTCTTTTTTTTTCTTTTATTTTTTAACTGTAGAGCTTTTCTGTGGTAATTCCACCATTCATTAGGATGGAGAAATTGGCTCCAAACCAAGTACTTCTGCCAAAGCCATTATTTCCATCATCACACTCTGCATCAGTCTGCAGTGCAGCCTTGTAGGAAGACAATGTTCTGTCCCCTTGTGGTTCTTAAGTTATGGGTAAGGAGCTTACATATATTAAAAGGAGGGTCTTCACTTAGTCTCTTAATCTTTATGAGCACTAATAATAGTCAACTCCGTTTCCAAAATTTAGAAACACTTGCTTTCAACATAGAAGGGTTGCACATATTAGAAGATGTCTCAGTTCAATGAGATTAGAAGCTACATGTTTTCTTCCAATGCCTACACAGTTTAGCTGTTAAAAAAGGGCCTCTGTAGCTTTAATGCATATGCTTTCCCTCCTATACTTACATTCTGTATCTTTAAGAGGATAATTGCTGAATTGAAATTTGAGAGTGTTATCTTAATAACCAATTACTCAAATAACTTTGAAATTGGCTTAAATTGGCTCGTCATGCTACATTTACCTGAATCTTTTTATGGGAAAGTTAGGAACAAAAAAAAAAAAAAAAAAAAAAGAAAAAAAAAGATAAAATAAAAGAAAAAAAAAAAAAACCCTTTGGCAGCCTGATTTGTTTAGCATTGCTGGAGGTTCCTGTTTGCAGCAGGGAGAATGGCCCTGCATAACCCCAGCATGGACCCCCTGCCCGGCCACCTCCGGTAAGGAGGAGGAATGCGGCAGGAGGCCGGAGTGGCTGGACCCTTCTGCAGGCTGGCTCCCCCGAGGGCCTGCCCAAACACTGCCTGTTGACTTCCAACCCCTGCCTGCTGCAGTGAGAGATTCTGAGATGGGAGGATGGATGCTCGCTGGAGAAATCTGCCTCCTCTTCACAATATGTTTGTAGTCAGGAAGCCAACGGTACGCAATGGAGGAAATGGAGATATTTTATAGCTCAGCTTATAATGCTCATTAAAAGCAGTGAAAATCAAGATAATCTCCTTTAAGGATTTTGTATGCTTAGTAATATGGTTGGCACAGGAATAGATATCTATATGGTTCAGCAGTAGGAAGGCAGATGTGACCCTGCATTACACACTCATGTTCTTTCATCATTTCCTGATGTAAAATAGATGGGAGACTGATAAAACTTCAGTAAACATGAATGCCTTCAGTTAGAACTATTCAGACAGTTGCATTTCACAAATATTTTATACTGGTTTTGAAGAGAGTTGCTTTATACTGACAGCAGGATCTCCAGTTGACATTGACTTTCCAAACTGACTCATACGTCTCATAGCTTGAAACTCAGCATTTACCAGTTCAAATTCATCACTTTATGCTGGAACACCTGAGTGTTTTATTCTGCACTTAGAAGCACTGAATACCAGATCATATTGCTTAATAGCCAACATAACGGGCATTGCTGACCGTTAATGGATCGTGTTCTCCATGGCCTGGCTGCTGTGAGGTGGAGCGGTGTCTGGAATGTGATGGATCTACCGACAGAGCAAAAAATCATTCTGAATCCTCTTTTGTTTTGCTGCCCTACCAAATTTCAGATAAAGGGGGTCCACACAGAGGATCCTTGAAAGAACCAAAACTTAAATGTATGATTTAAGAGGAGTCAGAATTAAAAATAAAGTGCTACTTGTTGTGCTCAATGTGGACAAGAGGAGACCTATTCCAGAAACCAGAAGTGGAGAGATTTTCAGGTTGAAGGGAGCCCATTGGATCCTGAATTCCTGGTAACTTTTGCCCAGCATGCCTCCCTCATGTAGTGTTATGAAACAGCACAGACTGAGGTTTTGGCATTCTCCTTGATTTTTTAATTAATCTTTTTTATGATAGAGTCTTCCAGTTTTGAATAGTTTTCCTCTCCCATTAAATGTTATCCATTAAATTAACAACTATTTTTTGCTATTAGATTATCCTGAATGTTTGACCTTTGGATAATCCTAAAGTGTAATAGCATTTCCCTGCAGTGTTAGTTTCACTGAAAATCTCAAAAAAGAGGTAGCTCAAAATCAGTGTGATGTTAGAGTTCTCATTTTTCTGAATGCTGTGATAGGGAGGAATAGGAGGCCACTCTAAATAGTCCTAATCCATGCTTTAAGCAATTTCAAATACATTTGTCCTCCAACTAAACAAGTAGTTTAAAGTTATTCCTTGCCCTGTCCTCCCAGTAGAATACCTGATTCATCTTTCAGTGCCTGAGAATACCCAGCGATACAGCTAGATCTTTGTTTTTCTTTTTCCAAAGTGTAATCTATTCATATCAGCAGACCCAAACTCCGTCAGGTCAGGTAAAGTGCCCAAAGCAAGAGTTTCATGATCCAAACAGTATTGTTTTTCTTTGATTCAACCTGGGTGAGTATAACAATAGAAATATGTCTCCTGGTCTTTTTATTTTCCCCAGTCACTTTATCTACTCCTTTCCTTCAGACTTCCCATAATTATCACCAAATTAAATAAACTTTTCAAACTCATTTCAATAGCATTTTAAAATTCAGTTTTCTATTGCAGACATATACAGTAATAATGTGAGCTCTGCCTCAAAGCTTAATCCCAGCTTTAATATTACACTCAATCTGAGACAAATCAAGTCTTATATCCCACAAATAATTACTCCACTTCAGCTGATTATCATGCCAAGCTTTCTAGGTCCAAGAAGATAAATTATTAATTTCATCTTTTTGTTTCAAACCTTGCCCATAATTTTTGTCTTAGCTTTGGTCATTTAAAATGTAAATATTATCACATCAACAAAATATAAATACACATATTTACTATTGCAAGGGTAAAGATCTAGCAGTAAGGTCAACTAAATTTCCTGAAGTCCAGCAACAAACCAAGTTAGCCAACTTACAACCCTTTTGAGCTCTCACTCCAGCCTTATCTGAAGAAAAGACACTGAATCTTCTCCCAAAATTGAGTGTAAGAAATTGCTATTTGTTGGTGAGGATCGTTAGCCAAGTTCTCCACATTTATAGGATTCAGCAGGAAAATGGGATGTTTGATTTATGGCCATCCCAAATATATAGGATTCCTTTTCCTGAATCTTTTGGTCTCACTCTGACCATTTGCAGTCATCTGAGTCTCTGCTGGCAGCTTGGCCACTCTCTGTTCTTACCGCTGTGTCTGTGGATGTTATTTTCCTAGAAGACACTGGGAGAGAGGATGGGTTTTTTTGAGAGGGAGATATTTTGGGCTTTGTAAAGTTCACTTCTCTAACGATTTTCTGAAGCACTCTGGCTTAGGAATTGAGAAAGAATGTATTTTTCCTGAATAGTTTTTTTTTTAATTTATTTTAATAGAAAGCAGGCTTTGTATTGTATACCTATAATTGAAGAGGAGAAATCTGAGATTTCTGCAGGCATTTAAGGACATATGTATAGGATTTAAGTGAATATATATTCAAGTGCATAAATGACAAATGTAACACCAGCCACAGAGTATTATTTATTTCTGTCCATAGAGGAACAGCCATATTTTGCTCTACTCTGACTCTTGTTTGAGATTCTGATCCTGTAGCGAAACCTGTGCCAGGTCTTAGATATGAAGCCACAGTGATGTGGTCAGTGGAGGAAAGTTTCTTCTTGTAGCTCCTGTCCTAGATTGGGCATGCTCCAGGAAATCTTGCCCTGGAGTAGGAGCCCTCTCAGCTTCAGGCAGATAGAACTTTCATAGCAGTTCATCAGGTGTCATCATCTGTAACACAGGGAGCTAAATTCCTGCTGGAAACACTGAATTTAATAATGGCCTACAGAGCTTCAGAACAAGCCATGTGTTTTTAGAAACCCACGTATAACCAGGAACACACATAACAGAAGCTCAAATCACGAGTGTTTCCAAGGAAATTGATCAGCCACTGACTACACAGATACCTTCACACAGCTGCTGGGAAGAAATGCTCATGCAAGAGTGTTGGGCACGGGTCAGACACCAATTATCTTCCCATTGCTTCTTTTTGGCCAGTCTGTTAGACAATGATGAGAGAAAAGACTACTTTTATCACCAACCAATATCTCAGGCTTCTGAGTACCTATCTCAGCTGCCCTTGCTCAGCCCTTAAAGTCCTCCTAAGCTGCTCACTGAAAAAGTGGAATTGCCACAGCAGCCTGTGTGCACCTCTGACTAGTGGTACAGATTAAATAAATTCCAAGTATTGATCAAAACTGCAGCATAAAATGCCATTTATTAATGTCCCTTGCTCAGCAACAATGTTTGTCGGAAAAATATGCAGAATTTGCATGTGAACATCCCTAATGTGCCCATTTTTTTACCCCAGAGACCTGCAGGGAGGACTAGTGCCTTCAAACATGTTTCTGCATGAGATAGGTGTCTCCTCAAGCCAAGACCCCGAGGACATGATTATGGTGCGGTTTCAGTTAAATAAAATTGATAAATTCTCTTGTCCACATAAAAGAAGTCCATACCCCATTTAGCAGTGCAATTTGCCTACCTACCGTCACTAACATAAATCTCCTTTATTAACTGACTAATCTTCCTTCCTTCCCTCTTTTTCCTTCAGTCATACTTTCTTTAACTCTCTTTATATTAAGCATAAAGTACAAACCACAAAACCCCACTTCATTCTTTCTCCTTTCCCTAACTGCAAAAACAATGGTCTTTCATGAGAGCCAGGGTATTTTTCGAAGAGAAGCTATTTTTTTCCTTACTCAACCATCCACTGGACGTTTCTGCTGCCAGGTGTGGGGCTGGTCCTCCGTACCATGAGAAAGATTTGCTCTTGAAATATTTCCCATCCAATTAGAAGCAGGAAATACTGGAAATCTTACTAAAAAATAAAGCTTTTCCTCAAACATTTTCCATTCCAGCTTTTCAGACCCAAGGGGCTCTGGGAGCTGAGGCTGGATAACCATCTGAACCATCATTCAAGCTGCAGCCAACTCTGCGTCCATTGTGGCTTGGTCTTCTGTCCCAGCTGTCTGCATTGCTGCCACCTGCTTTCCTCTGCTTCCATGGGTACAAATTAGACTTCCTACATGGCTGTGGAAAGAGAAGTAAAGGGTTAAAAGAAACCTTATAAGCCTGCCTGGAAGAAGTACAAGGCATACAAGTCTTATGTAAATGTGCAATAAAAATGAGGAAAGGAAAAAAATAA